>JAQQAE010020652.1:0-10635 GCA_029823295.1 Pseudamia nigra | reverse complement strand
CATGGCTCATCTCGACACCAGAGGTAGACATTTCATCTTAGGTACTAGGAGAAGGCAAAACAAACACTATATCTATATATACATTTTACAGATAACAGGAGAAGTCCATATCCTCATTGAGACCGGATACACTGTAGCATTGAGAACATGGATCCAGTATGTCTGTCGTTGTCTAAGGCGCAGAATTTTATCACCACCTCTGGCATCCATGGTGATCACTTCAATTCCACACACCTTAAGAGTAGAGTCATTGCAATGATGAACGTCCATATAATGTCTAGCCATGGGATAGTTCTGATTCTTTGACCGGATGGCATAACGATGTTCAGCCACCCTGTCTCTGAGCCTCCTTTTAGTGAGGCCCGCATAAAAACACCCACAGGGACATTCAAGGCGGTACACGACATGAGTCGTGTTACAGTTAATGAAACCATTTGTGGGTCTAATTTGTATTTAAAGGTGATGTCAAGTGTTTATGTGAGGCACTGTACAAAATTTGAGATCTGACATAATTATAGAGCTGTACTCAAGACTATGAAGCTATATTCAAGAATCAGCATTCCAATATGTAACAGAATTTTAAAGTTCATATTGGGGAAAGGAGAATGAACACGATCACAATTTTTGGGTAAATCATTAACAAAAACCTGCTCTTCACAGTGAACTTGATTTGGATTTGCTACATGGTGTCATTTTTGATTGGTAATATCTCAGATGCTATTTACTTCACATTGGTAATTTTTCAGAAAATCATGTACCTAGTCCAAAAGACACCCCCTCCACAAATTATCAGCCCCCTGTCATAAAAACGGATGGGTATATAGACCCTTAAAAGTGCTGCAACAGTTTGTGAATAGAAATTTTTGAAAGAATCTAAAGGCCTGTTATTGCATGTTACATACAGTATGAGCTAGACTGCTGACATTTAAATTATGTACAGATGTAGCACCAGATATTTGCCATGCAAACTTTGGAGGTCGTAGTTAAAGTACCTTTTCAAGACATTCCAGATCAAAACTGGAACTTCAGAAAGCGATGCTTAACAAAAGACTAAAAATAGCTCAAACCTTTTGTCCTTTTAATAATTTTTTGTGACCAAGCTATTGGCAATCGAGCCCTACAATTTTGTGATTTTTCTATTAAGAAGTGAATCCAACAGCATGATTTTTTTATTTTTTTTTTCAAGAAAATGTGATGGGACTATGCGGGAAGATTTTCTGAAATATTGTTAAATTGACATGGAATGACTCTACTGATACTTTTAGGATTAATTGTCATCAGTTATTGCCTGATCATCTTCTATTTATGTTGTACAGTATAATTTATGCATTTTTTTTTTTTTTTTCTGGAGGCTGGCACATTCCTGTAGGTGGAACACCTTGTTGAAGGAGGTTTCCAGTGTTAATGATTAACCAATGGTTAAAGTGTAGGCATATAGAGTAGAGGCTTTATGACGTAGTAGCATGATAATGGCTCTTTGTGTTTTTGTCTGTGAATAGAGTGGCTGGAGGTTTAGAATGACGTTGTTGCTGCCCACGCTCTGTCAGCAATGGCTTTGCACAAACTGAGGAGAGGTGAAGGGGTGGAATTGAAATATGAAAAATAAAAGGCAAAGGTTAATTAGAAGAGGTAAACATTTAAGACAGAAAAATGAGAACTGAGATGTATTTGACACTCACAAAACAAGGCTCTTAATGTAAACCTCTGTAAGGTTATCCGGTGTCAGTATGTGAATATATTGCATCTGTTTTGTTCTTTGATACATTTTACACACATATAACTTTTTAACCCGTACAGTATGTTAGATCATAGCTATCTGTATAATGGATATTTGATGCTTGCAGCCTTCTTTCTACACTATTTTTCTCTCATGCAGCTATATATAATAAAAAAATAGGAATTTACAGTATAGTGTCTTTGCATAATGTTCTACATTGCAGTCTGAGAACTGTCCTCAGCTTCTAATATATAAATCAGTGTAAATATGACTCATGTCTTTATGATTTCAGCCATGATCCTACTTTCATCTCTACTATTCCTCCTTGGCTTCCTCACCTGGAGTCCGAGGGCATCATGGGCTGCTAAAGTGATTGTAGTCCCACCCATCATGTTTGAATCCCACCTCTACATCTTCAAGACACTGGCCACGGCTCTGCACGAAGAAGGCCATGAGACCCATTTCCTCATTTCAGAGGGTCGTGAGGTGCCCCCTTCTACTTACTACCATTTACAACGCTACCCAGGGATCTTTAACAGCAGCACAGCTGACAGCTTCCTCCAGTCAAAAGTCAGCAACATTTTCTCAGGCCGCCTGACTTTTCTGGAACTGTTTGACATTCTTGATCACTACTCTCAGAATTGTGACGCTGTAGTTGGCAGTGTTGAGGTCATGACCCGCCTCAAGGAAGCCAAGTTTGACCTGCTGCTGGTGGACCCTAATGAGATGTGCGGCTTTGTGCTGGCTCATATCCTAGGTGTGCAATATGCTGTGTTTAGCACAGGTCTGTGGTATCCTGCTGAGGTGGGTGCCCCAGCACCACTTTCATATGTACCAGAGTTCAATTCGTTGCTGACAGACCGCATGTCGGTGATTCAGAGGATCACCAATACGGCTGTTTACCTAGTGCAGCGTTTTGGAGTCCATTATATCGCACTGCCCAAATATGACCGGATTATGAAGAAACATGGAGTGAAGCCTCAAGTCGCCATGGCAGATCTGGTACAGGGCAGCCGACTGTGGATGCTGTGCACCGATATGGCTCTGGAGTTTCCCAGGCCCACCCTGCCGCATGTGGTGTACATAGGAGGAATCCTCACCAAGCCACCCAACCCACTGCCTCAGGTCAGTACTAAACTACAACTAAACACACAGATCACTTGACAGGAAAAATATTCATAAAACAAATTGTTATTGGTCCGCAGGAAGGCTTGTGCCACATATTTCACTTCAAACAATGGACAAGTGGTTAATTGAAATATTGTTGATACTGAAGCATTGCAAAGTGCACTAATCAAATCATGCAAACTAAGTTTGTTTTGATATAGATAAGTGGTACCACATACCACTTAGCCACATAGATTAAGGATTGTGTTGCTCCAGGGATGCTCATGTTTACATATTCATACATTACGGTATGTTTATTTGTAAATGAAATGCAAATGTTAAAGTGAACTTTAATGTCTCTGTGCAGGGAAACTTGTCTTGTGCAGAGTGCTATGGTGTGTGGTATTTCATAAAATACAAATTGTACCATCAGAACATTTGATGGTACAAAGTACACAAACCGCAATCGGTATACTCGTATTTTATATGTACAGTACATGATACCGAAATCAACAATCATGCTTCAGCAATGACATCATCTGTCAGAATGATCACAATATATATATATATATATTTTTAAATTATTGATCTCTGCCTCTGAGCAGTTCAGCATCGTTCATACACTGAACCCACTCCTTCACGTTAAAAGAAAATAAGTTGTAGGTCTACATGCTACAATAAATCCTGTTTATTGTAAATCCTGTTTAGGAGTTACAACAACCATGAAGTCCTCAAACATAAAATGATTATGATTAACTTTGACATTATGCAAATCTATGGTTTTATGGGCAGCAAGATAGTTTATTTGCCACACAGGTGCATCGATCTCAGCTTTTGTTACCCAAAGATAGTTTGCATATAGTGAACACACATATTTCTATTTACCTATTAACTTGTTTCTGTGTTTTTCATATTGCCTTGTCCTTACCGTCTCCAGTCAGACTGAGGTTCTGTCGTTTTTTTTGTATCGATCCTTTTTGCCTCCTTTGTTGGTATCACTGATTATCACATTGCGATACAAAGAAGACTTTTATAGACAATACCGGGTTGAGAATGGGTTTGGGTTAAATGGACATGGCAGATTTTGAGGAGAGGGCAGAGGGGAGTCAAGGGGAGCAGAGGCGGGTGGTGATAGGGGTAAGTCCAGTGTTCGGATGAGGAGAGCGCGGGCTGTTGGTATCTACTGTGGGGGGTTTCGGAATGCCATTTCAGCCAATAGCAAGCATTGTGCTGTGTTGTGTGGAAGGAGTTATAATGGAAGTGGAGGGAGAACGCAGCTATTGTTCCTGGCAGCGCCCTGGGGACACTGAGACCCTTTTATGGGGTCACTGAGGCTGTGTTTGTATGGACAGTAGGGCTGCACTGCTGGGACACAGGGCCCAGTGTGCCCCTGTGGTCGCTCCGTGCCAGGGCCGGTCCGAACTGCTGCAGCTGGACCGTTTGCCTCCCTCCCTCTACTCGTCCTCTGCCTCTCTGCATTTTACTAAATCATGACTGTGCTCAGATACCTCCTCATCAACCATCACACCAGGCCTTCACACCTACAAGTTGGTATCCTTCCATATACTTCATGCATGTAGGATGATGATGCCCCTATTAGTCAGTCAAACAGACAAACTGTCATTTTAATTACTGCCACTACTGTTTGTAATTTTGCGATCACCCCATGGTTATTTTCAGTCCTCCATGACATCATTATAACGTATGTCATCATATGGTACAGCACTGGCACAAATTCAATCAAAAATGTATGCAAACCAAATATCATACATTTATGCATCCTTAAATTTAACACAACTGATCACCATTGGCCATTTATATTGGTGCATGTTTCCTTATTTGCTGATTAGCTGATATGTGTTTGCAAGGCTCGTATTGGTGATCAGCTGATTTATTGGTAGTGTGCTGTCGTGTAATACTTCATCTGCCAAGGGAAATGCTATTTTCTGAGCCTGGAATTCACTCTTTAACACCCCAGAGTCCTACTCCTGTGGGCTGTTCCTAGAAGCTTATTTGTTGGTTAATGAGAACTCCCGCTTCCTGAAATAGGCATCAGAGTAGGCATGCGCTATTTTCATCATTTGCTGCTTTGATAGAGGCTGAGGGTCCAGACCTGCTTTTCATTTTTGTTTGAACCAGAGCACTGACATCTTAAATGTTGCTGCATGCTTTTGTTACCCTATATAACCATTAAAAGAATTCACATGTTATTGACATTGTTAATGTTTGTATATTCAGTGTACCGTACAGGATCACCTCATAGGACATTCTAAACAAACATCCAGTGTTTGGTCCCAGGCTTTTTCTCACCTCAGTTAGAGCTGCACCCATAGAAATTGTCTTTGTGTGGTGCTGTAACCTTTTGAATTAATTGAGCTATATTTCAGACACAGAAAGCTCAATGTAAATATATAAAAGACAATGATGGATAAGAGATTAAGATGGAAACTAAATTCCCTCTACAAGGCATAAGCCTCGCCTCTGAAGAATGGAAGTGTACCTAATACTGCTCTTCTTATGTTTAGCTTTACCACAAGTGGACAGTATACAGCTGTGTACAGTAGTGTGTTTGTGTGTCAAGATAACGAAAGTGTTAGAAACACAGAAATATTACCCTGAATCAGTGTTAATTTTGACAAGAAATTTTAATTTAATTTTAGTCAAGATTTAGTCGTCTAATTTTAGTTGACGAAAACGATAAGCAATTTCAGTCGACTAAATCAGTAATAAATTTAGTCAACTAAATTTGCTTATTATTTTTTATTAAAATGTTTATTTTCTAATTTAAACTTGTGTATATTAAAGGAAATTGCACCTGCTATGTACAACTTAACAGCACCTCTGCAATTTTCTGCTGGGACATTTTTGCTCATATGTTGTCCTTCTAACGTGGACAAAGGTCACACTTTATTTTACTCACCTTGTCAGAAAATCAACTTGTCACATTTTAAGGCCACAACAACGTTGGTGAAACGCAGTTTTTACACAATTTTATTTTACACAATAAAACAAAACAAAGTCGAAACAAATTCACCTTCGAGAAAATATCTGGGTGACTATTCTGTAAATGTCTCTTTCAAATTTTTTCCTGGGAGCATGTTCAAAACAGTGGCGAACCTCTCCTCACGGCCCAATAAGGCGCACTCTGATTGGCCGGCTCTAATCTTCTCATCCAGTCCCACCTCTTCCATATTTCGAGTGGCTCTTTTGTCTTTTCCTCATATCTTTCCCTCCTTTTGATTGGATTTTGTCACTGTCTATTTTTGTCTCATCTTTTAGTTGTTGACAAAAGTGTTGGTCAATTTAGTTATAGATTTAGCCTCAATTATTGATTTTAATTTTTAGTTTTAGTTTCATTTTCATCCACAAAAATATATTTGTAATGAAAACGATGAAAAATGTCACTTACTCACCACAAGTACTTGCAAACTTTGCTCAAAATATAAGTGAATGACAGGATCCCACCAGACAGTCCTGAGCAGGTTTTAAGGATTTAAGTGAAGTGTGATTCAGGTGGATTTTTATTTGTGTTAAATATTGTTTTTCATTTTATGCATCAGATGACTGATCTGTTTGCATTCAATTGTATGCTTTTTTTTATTGATGATTGATTAAGAATGGCTCTAATGACAAGACAAATATGGATTCATTAAGCTATACTTACTGTAAATGCATTATTATTTTCCGTGGTTTATTAGGTAATTAGTGTGGTTATTAGGCTTATGCATGCACAGTGTACATTTTAGGAACACATGCTTTATAAAATATAATTTGCTGCTGATAAAATAAAATTACACTGTGTTGTTTGGTTGACAATGTTATTAATGTTAATAATTGATGTAACATAAAATTGTAGTCATAAATGCAGCACTGATTACCAGGCAGAATAACTTAAGCACAGCACATTCTGACATGTAAATATTCAATGTCATAATTTGAAATAGAGCAGCAATAGTTAATCAATGAATTAATTAGTTGTTGATAAAATATGAAATTAATCAACAGCTAGTTTCATACACACTCACTGGTTTTAGTAGATTTAGTTGCAAAAAAAGTATTTTTCATTAAAAAACAAATCTAAATTCTCTGATTTCAGTCTCTTAATGTAAGGATCTATTGGATTTCTCCTCTCCTTTGACAGTAAACGGAGTATCTTTGGGTTAAGGATCAAACATTTGAGGACATCTCCTTAAAATGCCTCTGTGAAACACTTTCTAGTCTGCTCCAACCGGATAAACAGACACAATCCTCAAGTAAAACTATCATTACTTTATAATTCTAATGACTCAAGTAGAAGTACGCATATACATCAGTACTTGAGCAAGAGTAAAAAGGTATCTGATTTTTTTTTTTTTATTAATCAATTTGTGAATACTTTAATAACATGGACATACAGCCTTACAACGAGTATTTTTTATTTTTTTTGTACATTTCTGTGATTATTTTATCATTTTGGCAGATTTTTGTTGATTGCCATTGCTTGACTTGTTCATTTTTACTATTTTTATTTCTTTTATTATTCTTTGGTCATTTTTGTTCTCCTTTTTGATTAAGTTTGATCTTTTTGGTGCTTATTTTATTGACTTTTGTCAAAATTCTAGATTATATTGGTCATTTTTGTGAATTTACTTGAATATTTTCTTTTGGCTTATTTTGTTGCTTATTTTGTTCATTCGTACTCATGTTAGTTTTCCAATTTACTTGCTTTGTTCAGTTATGTTGGTTTTCTTGATTATTTTATTATTATTATTATTATTATTATTATTATTATTAATAATCATTTTTTAATTTCAGTTTTTTAAACTCATACTCATTGGGGTGGAGTAAATTGCAATTGAGTACAAATACATTTTTTAATTAAAGTAAAATATTTTCTGCAGTACAGCTACCTTTTATTGTAAAGCATTAATGTGCTTGAATACTAACCGAGTCTGTTTATCTGTTTATTTATACCATTTAAAACATTTGTACCAATGTTTGCTTTGGTAATTACATAATATGGTGCAGTAAACTTTGCAGAGTTTTAATACGTTCCATCTTATATGTGGACAATAAATCGTTCAAAACATCAGTGTCCGTCAGTCCCTGCTATAAACGTGAGTCCTGATGTCTGTCCATGAAGTGATAAAGATGGTGACAACAATGTGTTGAGCTCATGGGTTCACTCTGTGCCACTGATACCAAGGGTTTACCAAATGGTCAGTGGTTGGATTCTGCTCGTAAATTGCAATTTAGAAATTACAACATTGCAGGTCAGGTAAATGCCTCACTACCCATTAATTACCTTTTCCCAAGGAAGGAGACATTAGGGAAAATAAAATGAATAAAAAGAAAATGAGAAGTTGGAAAAACTGCTGTAGCACTAAGCTCAGTGCTGCAGCTCATAATTCACTGTCATCATCTGTCTCATGTTCCCACAGGATTTTGAAGCATGGGTGAATGACACAGCAGAGCATGGCTTCGTGGTTGTGTCGTTCGGCGCTGGGGTCAAGTACCTCTCCCATGACATTGCTTACAAACTGGCAGGAGCCCTCGCCAGACTGCCCCAGCGTGTCGTCTGGAGGTAAACTATCTGCTTTCTCAGTCCTCACTGTACTACTGCACAGCTGGCGATGTGACAAATGTGAACAGAATTATCGTAGTTAATTTCCCCTGGACTTAACGTATTAAGTTTCACTTAACGTATTCTCTCTAATTTAAAAAAACAAAGTCCATTATAACTTCATGGATTCATTCTGAAGATGTTAAAAGGGGCGTCCTTGTGACAACCGAACCAAAGTTCAGTTACTAATAATAGGCCTTTACCATGAAACCTAACAGTTCAAAGTTCATATTCCCGCATAACTTTACATCATAGTGTTTAATGGTCCTCACATGCAGCAGTCATCTAAGTATATATTGTGTGATCTTAATTAATATTCCACCCTGTATAGATGAGGGTCATTCATTGAGCAGAGTAAGCTGAGAAAGGTGTGATTGAAATTTAATCTGATGCAATAATTTACCCAGAGTCACGCAGTAGTGATTCATTAACCATGACCTGAGCATGAAAAGAAAGTGTGACATAGGAGTAGAAATAAATCAAAAACTGAAATGACTCCATTCTTAGTGTTCATACTTCCATTCACAAATCTGTTAATCCTTAATCTGTTATTAACTGACTGTAGTGAATTATTGCCCATGTCCACACAGATTGTTTTGTCATTTCATTCCTTAAAGGACTAAAGAATTATTATTTAAACATCCAGAGCAAATGGCGCAATCCTTTATCAGACCAAAATGTTTTATGCATTTCACTCTATTCTGGTGTGTTCCAGTTGGTCATTATCTAATATTGTCAGAAATCTCTTTCAACAAAGCTGTGGTTTAAGAGCATACTTGTCCCCAATCTGACTTTCATAGGTATTTCGTGTCCTGGGGTTAATGTTTGCACTTGTGGCTGTGTGTAGACATTGCTTTCTGGTGCACTTCTTCACCTGCACGAACACACTAAATTATTTACGATGATGTCACGATGAGGCCTTTCATTAGGAGTGACCTGAATAATTATAGCTTTGAAGTAGCATGTGTTAGTTTAGGTATACTTACTTGTGCACCTATTCTATGTCATTTGTGTTAATAAAATGTAGTTGTGTGGCATTAGAAGTAAGATCAGTGTTGAAAAGGTACGGTTTTATTTTTCAAAGGGAACTGAGAGACTGAACGTCCTTATTGTCTTCAACATTACTCTACATGTAACAAAATGCGTTCATGATGGTGTGTGTTTATTTTCAGGCAAAAATACATTTAATCGCATGACATTGTTATGAGTGATTAATCTAAAGCACAGAAGAAAATTAATGATTTCTTGAATAGACCATTTTTATTTCTGTTTCATAATTTTACAATAAGATTTTTGTAAGTTTAAAGGAGAAAAGGAAGTGAATGTGAAAGTGTTTTTATCTCATTGTGCACCCAGCTATAAATGGATCTAATCTGGAATTAGTTGAAGTATGTGACAGTGTTTTTCCTATTGTCTATAAATTATTTATTAGCTGGTCAGAGGCACAGTTCAGCAATGCTCATGAAGTGATTTAATGGCAATAAATAACTGAATTTGTGGTGTAGATATCTCAGGTACTTGGGGAATCATATGTAAGACAGAGAATTAGCCGGTGGCCTTGAAGATCAGACAGTGGTGGTGCTTTCTGCTAGGTAGCTGTGTAAGCTAGCTGTCATAAAGGATGTCACATTTGTTAACATTTGTAAAAAGTGTTAAATGGATGATTGGACAAACATGTACTTCTTACATGACGGCAAAGTGAAATAGTGATCCGAAACTTGTAGCGTTATGGGAAAAAAAAGCCTCTAGTAAGGTCCAAGAATGTGCATGCGCTTTCACAGTGAGATGGAAAGGAAAGAGGGCTGTTGAGAGGGACAGACACCAAGCCAAATGAATCGTGTCATTGATAATTGGCTGCATGAATGTAGGCTTAGATTGTCAGGACAGTGAATTGGTGCTTTGTTAAAGAGGGAAAGAGAGATGAAAGGCTTTGGGTTTGGGAGGGAAGGAGGCAGAGATGGAAGGATGCCGGTCAGAATGTTGCATGCATATGCATTGCGTGCTACATTTGATAGAAAATTCTTCTGTACGGTATGTATGGTATTTTGCTGTGGCGACCCCTGAGGGGAGCAGCCAAAAGGAGAAGATGCACAACCACAGATACCAGAAAACGCATAATTCACCACCATCACAGAGAAACTAAAGTGTTAAATAGATTCACAGGTGTCAAACTCGTGCCATGGAGGGCCGAGACCCTGCAGGTTTTCTC
>JAQQAE010020651.1:0-10636 GCA_029823295.1 Pseudamia nigra | reverse complement strand
GTGACAGATTTCTCTCCTGCTGGCGTCGCAAAAATCTCCGCATACGAGCAGCACGATTCGATCGCCTTGCATTGTCCAAAAATCCGGGTGTGTCAGAGGACTCAGACTTAAAAACAAAGCTTTCTGTCAAAAACAACTGTATTCACATGGCAGACATTGTGTCTTCTGTTAGGATTAAAATAAGAACCTCCAGCAGCCTGCTTTAAGTGAGTAACATACATAATGTGTGTTAGAAATACATATCTCCAATTAGTATTTTGAGAGTAAAGGTGATCCTTTTTGAAATGGAGTGTGTTTTAAGTTATCCTCTAGCAGCCATAAGCCGTGGTTGGAGCAAAACCAAACAGAGACAGAACACAAACATCAGCAGAAACATTATCCATTGCAACAAACCTGCAGCCACAGTTTATTAATACAGGACCCGAGAGTCTCGATAACAGTTATGTTCTTTAAAACAGTGTTTTCTTCCAACCCGACATGTTAAACTAGAGACTGTTCTCAAACATTGTAAGCATATCTGAACAGAACAGGTCAGCTGGGGTGACCTCCACACAACCCCAAGTGGTTTCTCACACATGTCATCCTGCAATATTCCAAACTAAACCAATACTGGATGCCCTCAGTGTCTCGAAGCACCTTGAGAGTAAAACAAACCGTGCGGAGGGAGGCATGTGTGCTGCATCCACACGTATGACATGGATGTGTGACGTGGAAACTGTGCTACGAAGCCAATTTACACCTCCACGATTATACAGGTTTGACGATGGCATCTTCAAACTCAGCATGACTTAAAGGTAGTCACAATGTGACAAGAACAGCCTGAGCAGAGTCAACACTTCCAAAGATTATCCACAAATGTGATGCACGTCTTTATTTTCTCCTTCTGCTTTTTGTTCTGTTTCACTCTCTAACATCTCAGTGATCATTAACTGACCACAAAAGCTTCCAGAACCCCCACAGAATACTCCTAAAATCATAAAATATGGGATGGAAACAGTGTGTTTGAGTCTAAGAATCTAATGTGCAGAAAATGTTGCGTTTTTTTTTATCCTCAAAACAAATTCAACTGAAGTCATTTGAAGAAATCTAAAGGTCATAAATCTGTCATCTTGTCAGATTAATATTAGTTCAAGGGTGCAGATTTTGTCTGAACATTGGGGGAGACTCCCGAAAATGAGTACAATTAACAAAATAATAAAGAAAATAAATAAGAATGAACAACGTAATTAGGAAAATTAGCAAAAATTGATAAAACAATCAAGAAAATAAAGAAAATAATAATGAAAATGAGTTAATATCAACAAAACAATTAAGAAAAATAGTTATACAGTACTCAAGAAAATCAACACAAATATTGAAAATAATCAAGAAACTGACCAAAATGATATTAAAGCTCTTTAAATTTAATTCAGTTCAATTTAGAATGAACCAAGTAACCAAGAAAATGTGTAAAATCAACCAAATCACCAGAAAAAAATAGACAAGAAAATAAAAATTATTCATGATGTAGAAAGTGAACAAAATTATTAAGAATACAATAAAATAAACAATTAAAATGAGCAGAATTTGGGATTTCCACTAAAATGTCCAAGGTTGTTTAAAACAGTACTTTTTTCTTATTTTAAATAATGTTTCATGATTAATTTTCTGACTTTAATTTTACTGATTATTTTGTTTCTGATTTTGTTTGTCTTTGTTCAGTTTTTCTATAATTTTGTTTAGTTTCTGTTTTATATTTATCTTAATCATTGTTTTTGTTTTGTGTTCACAGTTTGTTTTTTTCTGTTTTTATTCTTTATTTTGTTCATTTTTTGTTTCATCACTGTTTTCCATATATTTTTTTCACTATCTTTTGTATTTTGTTGCTTTTTGTTCTGTTTCTTGATCATTTTGATCACTTTTATTTATTTCATTGCTCATTTTAGTATTTTTCTTGTTTTTGTTCTTTTTAATTTTGTTTCATTTTCTTCTATATTTGTTTCATTTTTGTTCCGTTTCTACATTGTTTTGATCCATTTCATGCATTTTGTGGCTTATTTAGATAATTTTCTTGTTTTTTTATCATTGTGCAGCAATCATTTTTGCTTATTTTGTTTTTAATTTTGTTAATTTTATGTCGGATTTTCTTTGCTTTTCTTCCTTTTCTTGGTCATTTCGTTTAGTTTTGTTCATTTTTTTCTTCTCATCTTGTTCATTTTTGTCCAGTTTGTTTGTTTGTTTTGTTCATTTTATGGCTTCTTTAGATCACTGTCTTAGTTCTTTTTCTGCTGTGAGTAGAATGATCAGATGGAAGTCATACTATTTTCCCATTTGTTTCTACATAGGCAACTCTAAAATGTGTTTAAAATTTCAAATTGTTTTCTTGTACTGGATTTTGTGCAGTTATTGATTTTGGACAATAACAATGCTTTTTACATCCCTTCTGCATTATGTTTCAGCATCTCTCCATTAATGGAGTAACTGCTCGGTTACAAACATTTATTGCTCATCTTAAATAAATGATATGTGCTCTCCATCCAGATGAGAGTGTAAATAAATGGCACCGATTACAGTGATGATTCAGGGCGCTCTGTGTGGGCATGTGGAGGGTCATCTGCACTGAAAGAAATGGGACGCATGTTTATTATTTATTCTGCTCTCGAGATGAACTCGCTCACACATGCTTATTCACAGCGTTTGTGTCTTCACAAGGCGCCGCACAGTCACCTTCACGTTTTCTCGAAGTGAAAACATGGCGCCTGTTTCACCGCCACACACTTTATTTACAGCAGGTCAAAGCCTTTACTTAACGCATTTATTCGATGCAGGTCAGCGCCAAAAAATTGTGAATCTGTCTGCTTACTGGCCACTTTATTAAATACTCCTCGCTAGTACTGGGTTGGATCTCCTGTCCATCATCAGATGGTGCGGCATTTAAACAACGCACAGGTAGGACTAAAGGCCCTAAAATGTGCCCCCACCAGCAGAATGAAGAGTTGATACAAGGTGGAATGGATCCATGCTGTTCATGCAGGGAGGGGTGGGTAGTACTCATGTACATTTACTTTTCTTCATAAGGTACAGTATCCTTCTGAAGGTAGTGGTTTTGCAGAATACATACAGAGTACATTTTACACTGACCCAGTTACATTTATGATGAATAAAATGTACCTCTACTCAGTTCCCTTGGGCCACGGCTCAATGAGTAAAATGAACAAAATGGACAAAACCACCAACCACGTCAACCAAAAATATACAAAATAATTTAAAATGCACAGAACAGTCAAACAAATAAAACAAAGGGATAAATCAAGACGTAACACAGACACCATTTCACGTTCAGAGACCTATATCTACAGAACTAATTAACTTATATTTATGCATATTACATATTTGTGTAGGTATTAGTAGGTACTTTAACATGTAATAAGTGAAATTTTCTGAAAAACTAAATTTTGATGGAACTTTGGTACAAAATGTGTGTGGTAAACCGGCTACCCCAAAGACTACATCATTTATTCATGCCATATGCAAAGCTGTATAACATGCTCCTAATTGAAAATGTCATTAAAATGTTCATCATATGATTAATGACATAATAAAGTATAATGACCCTTGATTGTGATGAAAAATGTTGTGAACTTGAGCATTTAATCTACATCAGTTCTGGTAACATGGACCTGGAGACAATTTCACTGAAAACAAGTTTGGAACCCTGGTAATGAAACCTAACTAAAGTGTAATATCAACATCTGATAGATAATATAATCAGCCTATTCACTTTAAAATTAAACTTTATCAAAAATTGACATCTTTGGCAAGTTAGATTTTTGAGTTTGACGTTTACCTTCACTTGATTCAGCCTAAAATAGGCAACCAAATGAGCAAAATAAGTCACAAATGTTGTAATAAGCAGTTAATGTAATCTTTTCTTTGTTATTTCCAGGAGATAAAGAACCCATTCAAACACAATATATGAGGTTGTAATGCATTTAGTGTTATGAAGTTACTCGTTGCTTGACGACACTTTTTTACTCTTAGTCAAGTATGTATTTTTACAAGTGCCTCTACTTGAGTCATTAGAATTATAAATTAACAGGGACCAGGAGTACAAACATGACTAAAACAGTAAATCAACTCAATGAAAAAATGACACAAATTAGAAAAATAATCAACAAAATGAACCAAAAGTTGCAGAATAGTCAAGTAAATTAACAAAGAACAAAATGGACAAATTAATGATAAAACAGTCACACTGAACTGAACAAAAATTTTTTTTTTTAATGTAAAATAGAATCAGGAAAATTTCAAAAAATAAAAAAATAGATCATTAGCAAAATAAACAAAAATGAACAAAATTATAAAGAAAAATGACTACAATAATTAACAGCTCTATCTCAGGTGTTTAATGCTCAAGTACATTTACTTATCACAAAAAATCCACAAAATAAACAACAAAATGAGCAAAATTATGAACTGAGTGAACAAAAATGAAGCGTAGGTATAAGCAACTAAAACTGAACAAAACACTGATTGAGTAGTTTTTGTTTTTTACCAGACACTCTTTCTTTACAGATGTTTAGGAGTACTTCTACTAGTACTTGGGTCACTAGAATTAGAAAGAAACAGTACTTTTACATGAGTCCTCTTTATGTGTACTCTACCCGCCACTGGTATTGGGCACATTACCTTAAAAAGTAATTAGTTATAGTTATAAATTACTTCTCCCAAGTAGTATCTGAATTACTAATGGAGTTACAGCATCATTAAAGTGACCAGTTACCAGGGACAGTAAGTATCACGTCCCTCTGTCTCCGTCTCCGTATATGAACACCCGCCCCCCTCTGTCTCTGATTGGCTCCCCTGGTTAGGGTTGCGGGGGCAGCAGCCTGAGCAGAGAAGCCCAGACCTCCCTCTCTCCAGCCACCTCTCCCAGCTCCTCTGGGGGGACCCCCAGGTCAGCCGAGAGACATAGACAATCCAGTGTGTCCTGGGTCTGCCCCAGGGCAGGGATAGGACCACCCAGGCCCCGCCTTCGGCTGCCACCCAGACCACACAGCACCGGACCCTTATGACCCTTCCTGCAGGTGGTGGGCCCACAGGAAGACATAAGGGTCTTCTGAATTGTGCTCAGTCTGACCTGTCACTTAGGTCCAGTTTGCCTTGGGGGTGAATTGCCCCCAACAAAATACAATCGCACCTAGGATTATTCAGGGATGCAAAACCCTCCACCATGATAAGGTGGTGATTGAAGGAGGGTATATGTGCATGTGTGCGTTGATATATTTGGTATATTTGATATTCGCTGGGAACCACTGATGTATGTATCTCACCTTCATGTTCTGTCTTATGATGTGTATTTTCATGCTTGAATGCTTTACGTTGTAATAATTCTTTCTAGAATAGTAAAAGTACTTAAACATTCTAATCCCCAGAGAATAAACTTCACCACAGCATCGATATGATATGTTTTTAGATTCAAGTTGTTTTGATGAACATTGTAGTAAAGAGGAGTCTTTAAACTTCCTGCATGTATGAAGAAAATTAAGAGTGAGTCTGTTTCTGTGAATTTCTGATTAAAAACCTCACATGGTTTTGATGAACCTTTTTTGATCCTGGGCTGAAAGCCCTCGCGGGGTTTGGCAGCTGTAAATGAGGTTCTTATACATTTGATCAGTGAGCTTAAAGAGAACAGTAACAGCCTATAAAACCAAAACGACGTTCCAACACTGAGAGGAAACTGCAGAATTGACAAAAGCATTTGAGCGCTGTGGGTTTTTGTCAATACAACAGAATCATGTCTTCTGCATCAGACAAAATGATTTGACACTGTATTGATGTAACAAGTCAGGTGTTATTTGCACCCAGCAGTCAGGAGCCAGCAGTCTGATTTACACCTGCAGTGAACCAGCCCAGCTGGGGATGTGCAACCATGAAATCTATTCATAGAGTCTCCGTAAGTAAATGAATGCATCCCCAAAACTGAAGGTTGCTGGTTCAATCGCTGGCTTTTCCTGGTAGGATACTGTTACCATACCATATATTGCACCCATGGGCTGATCTACTGGTGTGTTTGTGGTTTTAGACCTGTGTGTAAGAGGCAGAAGAAGGTGGATAAGACATTAATGTACATAAATGTATCTAACAGTCCATTTTTTGTACCTATGTGACCATGGCCAATGATGCCACTCCCATCCAGGTTTTCAGCCTTCATTGACTTAATTACGGTATATTGTTAATTTTTCTTCTTACTTTTTTGCAACTTCCTGATTACTTTGCTCATTTTGCTTCTTATTTTGTTCATCTTTGCTCATTTTTCTCCCTTTTGCATCTAATTTGACTAATTTTCTTCACTGAGTTGCTCATTTAGCTTATTATTTTGTTCACTTTTCCTTCATTTTTTCATTGTATTGTTCATTTTCTTCTGATTTTGTTCACTTTCATTTATTTTCTTTCATATTTTTGTATTGTGTTCCTATTTTGCTCTTTTTCCTGATTATATTGTTCATTTTGGGTCAAAATACTCACTGGTTTGCTTTGCTTCTTGCCTTGATTTTGTGATTACTCTAAATGTAATGTCACCTTGTTGCTGTCCGTTTGCCTTTGTAGGGTAGTGTAGTGGACACCGTGCATGAAAGGGTTAATATAAAATAATCTACCATGACCTGAACCGTCATGTTTTCCTAAACCTTACCATACTCACTAAAAATGAAAGAAAATAATTTAAAAACAAGAAATATTACCATCAGTCATATACATCCATCAGCCTGGAACCATAAGACGACCATACAATTCAATATCACAGCCTTGACCTTTGACCTTAAATCACCATAACCTAACCAGTTCATCCACACATCCAGATGAACCCTCATACAAAGCTTGAAGCAACGTCCTCGACATTTTGTCTTCATAAGAATACAAATTAAATGTTTCCAGTTGAACTTGAGGATTCCTGCCAGATTGTGTGACGTCCTAATCTGGACCAGTCCAAGCACTTTCATGACGTATCTGGTCGCCTGTCAATGCATCAACGCTAAATGTGGCAAGTTTGGACAATCTGAAACATAAAACATGTTTGAGGTTTTGGGTTTTATTTTTCTTTCTGCTTTTGTTGCCTACATAATTCCATACTAGTTTTTTTACAGTTTGACTGGAGTTTCTTGCTATAATCCCTAATAAATACCAGAGCAGTTTGATCCATATACTTAAACCCCACAGTGTGACAATTAGGGGTAAAAGCACGTTCATTAAGACAAGTCGTTAACTCTTGTCGATACCCGCTGACCAATCAACCTGTATTGTTTTCCTCTTCAGGCACCAATAGTATAAAACTGCAGGCATTTGATTTAAAACACCACTTGATGCTGATTGACACCACAGCCCCTGTGACCTCAGACTTCATAATCCAGCGTGAACGTCCGTACGCTGCTGCACGTTCCCATTAGCCCCGATGCACAATTATCACCCACCGCTTGTACATGCATCTCCCCCCGCTTTTGTTCCCCATCTGTGTTTACTGACAGTGTCTGTTTGACGGCTTGCCGCTAACACCATCTTCCAGAAAAACCAATTTGTTGCTTGTCATGAAGAAGCCCCCCGTTTTATTCTTCTTACATTTGTCATGAAGCGAGTTTGAGGTTTTTCCTCTGTTTGTTGATTTATGTGTGAGGATTTTCTTCCAGGGTAAACAAAAAAGAAAGGACAAAAGAGACGTAAGTGGCTGCCAGTTTGCCATGTAAGGTTTAGCAGATTGCCTGTCTGATGGAGCGTGTACAGCACTTCGATGGGAGCTAATTTGCTCTCAAATCTTGCGCAAACAAAGTGATTCTCTTTGGATAACACGATTTTAGGGCAGAGTAAACATCCTTTCAAAAGATTCAGAGAAACTTTGCACCAGGCAATGTTCGGCTCCGGGGACGGCAAAATAAAATTCAGTTTGATAAATAAATGTAGTGCCTCTGTATTCAAAGGCCTCCGGATGAGATTATTAGCAGCTCACACGGCGATTAAAGCCAATTTAAGAAGTCGCCAGCGGCTGTGTTCCCTCCGCCTAATTGAAACCATTCCTTATTTACTCATCTCAGCTACGGGGATCAGAGAGCAAGCAAAGACGGTTTCATTTCCACTTAACATCCACCGCCTGGTGAACTGCTCATGCAGCACCCTGGGGAACAGCAAGCTTCCTTCAAACACCGGGGGGCCATTTTGAGTCACAGACCTCCGGATCCATCTGGAAACGTCGAGCATGGAGCTCTTCCTTACCGTGACTTGTTACCAGAGTGAGGATTGAAAAAATGGGAAAAAACTCAACAAACCAAGCAACAAAATGAGCAAAAATCAGACCAGAAATTCAACATAAACTGGCAGAGGTGGGTAGTACTCAAGTCCTTTGCATGTACCTGTAACTGAGTGCTTTGAACAAAATTAGCAGGAGAATGAATGAAAATCATCAAAACGAGCAACAAAATTAATAAAAATGTGCAAGATAAGCAGCAGGTAAATTAGCACTTTTACACAAAAGGAGAAAAAAATAATCCTCAAAGTTGCAAAAGAAATCCACAAAATGAACAAAAATGAACCAAATAATCCAGGAAATTAACAAATGACAAAATGAATAGAAATAAACAAAACAAGCAACAAAGTTGACAAGAATGTGCAAGAATGCAGAAAAATTTACAAATTTGAACCAAAAGTTGCCAAAATGATCGTCAAATTAATAATAAAAATCCCTAAAATAAACAAATGAAGCAATAAAATAAACACAACTGGAACCAAAAATTCATCACAAACATCAAGTGGGTAGTACTCACATACAGTTCCTCCGTTACATGTATTTGAGTAGTTTTTCCCATAAAATGTACTTCTTAAAGTAGCTGTTTTGTAAAATATTTTTGACTTCTACTCAGTTACGTTCGGTTCTACCTCAATAAATTGGACCAAAAAAGGTTGAAATTTAAAAAGAGAACAAAATAATCAAGCAAGTTGTCAAAATAAATAAACCACGCAACGAAATAAGCAGAAATCCACAAATACTGTATAACCACAAATCGCAAAGAAATCAACAAAAAACAATGAAGTAATGATCAGAAAAATGAGAGAAAAAGTTTTTCATCCTTAGCCAAAGAAATCCCTGAAGTGAACAAAGATGAAAAAATAGACAACAGAATCAACAAGCGTGAACCAAATAAACAGCGAAGTTAATAAAAATGAAGAAAATAAGCAGCATCATGAAAAAACTAAGCAACAAAATGAACAAAATAAGCAACATGATGAATCTGAAATGTACAAAACAGAACAACAGCACTGAATTAGTGAGTTTAAACAAAAATAATCCACAAATGAGCAAAAAACCCACAAATGAACAAAATAATCTGGAAGATTAACAAATAATCAACAAAATGAATAAAAATGAATGAAATACGCAATGTAATGAACAAGAACATTTACAAAACGGCAGAAAAATGTCCATATTTGAACAAAAAGAGAACAAAATCCACAAATAAGCAACAAAAAGAATGAAAATGAATGAAATTAGCAACAAAACTGACAAAAATGTACAAAATAAGCAACATAATGAACAAGAAAATTCACAAAACAACAGAAAAAATAGCAAGATCAAAATAATCCTCATATGAGTAAAAGAAATGAACAAAAGGAACTTGAATTACCAAATTCTATCCATCCATCCATCCATCCATTTTTTACCCCTTAACCAAATTAAGCAACACAATGAATAGTGAAGAAAATAAACAACATAATGAACCCAAAATGTACAAAACAGCAGGTAAATGATCAATTGAAAACAGAAAGAGAACAAAATAATCCACAAAATCAGCAAAAATGAACAAGATAATCAAAAACAATTTAACAAAAACACAACAAAATCACTAAAAAATTAACCAAACAAGCAGAAATATAGTTACATAAAGCAAAATAAGCAACATAAAGGACGAAATAATCCTCAAATGAGTAAAAAAAAGCAAACAAAAATAATTAGGAAAATTAACAAAACAAGCAACAGAATTGATGAACATGTACAAGATAGACAAGATAATGAACAAAAAATTTACAAAACTGGAGAAAAGTGAGCAAATTTGAACAAAAAGGGATGAAAGAAATCCACAAAAAAAATCCAAAAATGAACAAAAAAAGCAACAAAATGAACAAAAATGGAGAAAAGAGGCAGCATCATGAGCAACATGAGAAAAAAAAAAAGCAAAAATAATCCCACAATCAACAAGACCGCCCGCAAAATGAATAATAAATAAAGAAACTAACTAAGAATGAAAGGCATCATTGTTAATCTGCTCAAAAATAAGAAAAATTGAATCACTCTGTCATTACTTCAGTAACGGAGGATCTTCCCGGATCCAGTCCAGGGTGCTCATGTCTCACTGGAAAAAAGGAAAATCACAAATCACAGAAGGATTAATTTTCCATCTCGAGGCAGGAGGGAGAGGAGGAGGAGGAGGAGGAGGGAGAGGAGGAGGAGAGGGAGAGGACTGTGTTTGATGGTTTGTGATGGCGGCCTATTTCTTTGTGTTAATTCCTCCACGCCTTTTAACTTGTAAAGCTGCTGCATTGTGGTGCACGAGGACAGAGTGTGATTGAGAAATTTGGAGGAGTATTTTTAGCCAAAGCATTCCCAAGCCCCGGG
>JAQQAE010020650.1:0-10636 GCA_029823295.1 Pseudamia nigra | reverse complement strand
CCTGACACAACCCTCTGCATTTATCCAGGCTTGGGACCGGCGTAAGAAAGAACACTGGCTTGTGCCCCCCTCACGGCCGCATTAGTCTTACTGCTCATCTGATTTTTACAAAATTTTTCCAATTTAGTAGCATAAGTCTGGTCAACAAAAGCAAAAGTGAGAATAATAGTGTCATAGATGAAGCAGACAGGACCATGCACTCAAGTTTGTCATGAAAAATCATTTTAGACATGAATTAATGTCTGATTTCGGCCCCAGAAGGCAGGGAACTACTTAAGCATGGATGGATTGATGGATGGTTAGATAGATAGGTAGTAGAGCTGTGACACTGGTACATTTAAAAACATATTTCTGATCACACATACTATATGCCCAAAATAACACAATTCACATACAGTAAAGAGATGTTAGGATTACTGTTATGAGGCCCTATGGCTCTAAATCAGGGGCTGTCTTGAAAACTCATTTTTGTTCTAAACCGCAATCTTCATATACCATGTACAGTATGATCAGAGTCACTTCAACATGGCAAGGTGCACCGTCAGCCTGCTGAGTGCAGAGGCTAATAAAACACTGACCCTTTCATCTGATCAGTCTGTTGTTTCAGACCATGCTGTGCCTCTGCTGTTTATAGCTGCATTTCCCCTCTTCTCTCTTGCTCCCTCCATCTATGTCTCTCTGCTGCCCCAGGTCCACGTCACACCATAACAGGATCCATCTAACTCAGGGGTTAGATAAAGAGTGGTAGGAGGGGATGAAAAAAAGAGGAGTGAATCCCGCTTTTCATCCAAGTCAGTCTGTCTCCGTGAGTGTGTTTTATTGTTGATGGAGCGTTGTGTGTGCGCCACAAGTCTCTGCCCCAGCCAAGTGAGGCTCTAATCCTGTTTCCTCTTTCATACGCTCTGTGATAGACTACTTTGGGCTGCGTTCATGCTCTGAAATGGTCTGTATGAGCTATTTCATGCATGCTGTGCTTTGTTGTCTGCTGCAGTGTCTATGCCTCCAGTGGCAGGATTTGTGGTGAGATAGAGTATGTGTGAGTGTGTTGGTCAGTAGTGATGATATATATGTGACACACACACACACAACCCGGAGGTCATTGTGAGCTCATGGTGCATTACTGTGATTGAAGCCGATAATGCACCAACAGACTCTGCACTGTGGCCCTTCTAACCCAATCACAACTGCACTGATGGTGAGCTCCGCCATCTGTGCTCCTTTGATTGGATGGAGGAGTGATTGATGCACACTTGAACATATTCCAGTGAGTTATTGTGGTCCAGTGTAGTCTTTAAGATAAGACCTCATGGTCATTTTTCACCTGCAGACGCCAGTTTGTCGTATAGTCCTGCCTTTGCCTGCATTCATTAACTGTTTGATGCAAAGCTGAAATGCAATTACAGTGTCTGAAAGTTGGGGGCGGGCCTATGGTACAAATTCATTCCATCTGCTTCCCCAGTGAATCCTGATGTGCTTCACAAGACAACAGTTGCTGAAAAATGAATGAAAATGTCTTGGTTCATCTTTTGCGCCTCATTACACAAGGATATGTGAAAAATCAGGCATTTGTTTTGTATTTTGTTTTTTTTTTGTCTTGGTAAATAAAAATGCTAAATTATCAAAACATATACACTATGGGGAAATGCACACAGACACTTTTCAATTGATTTGATCTAAAACAAGTTATTCCGGTTTATGTGTTTTTGTGACACTACACTTAATAATAATGGATTGGATTTTTTATGGTACTTTTATTGACACCCAATCCACCCCATTATTTATTCACTCCACAGTCACACACTGGTGGTGGTAAACTACATCTGTAGCCACAGCTTGCCCTGGGGCAGGCTGATGGAAACACTGCTGCCAATCCACATCAACGCCTTCTCTAACCACCACCAAACATTAATACAAGGCAAGGCTTGTGAAGAGTCTTGCCCAAGGACACAATAACAATGACTGGGATGGAGCAGGATTTCAACCTCCAACCCTCTGGATATTAGAGACCCAGTCTATCTCCTGAGTCACTGCCTTCATTATCATCATCAAACTATGAACATCTAATAAGCAGTACAAAATATAGTGGTCCACAATTGCATTGTGGTAGACATAGATGCCTAATATATACATTTCCTTACATATTTACGACAAGTGATATCATGGATGGATGGATGGATGGATGGATTGATGGATGGATGAGGTTTTTGATATGGAACACCCCATGTTCTGTATGCTCCCAGTTAACAGTAAAGCTTTGTTACTTTTAAACACATGATTTATTTGCAAAGTCACAACATGAATCTTGTGTTTCTTGTTATAACTGCAGTCCAACACTTTTTTCAGCTCTGCTTCCTTCTTGCTTCCTTCTTGACCCACAGCCACATCACTCTTCTTTATCTGCCATTTCAAATGAGCCTTCCTTCCATTTATGCTTGTGTCTACATCTCATTGAGCACATGTGTGTATTTTTTTCTCTTAGCATATGATTGTACCAGTCTGTGTGAGTGGCTGTGTTATATGTGCTGCAGAGAATAGTAGAAACATCGCTCCAGTAAGTTGCTGCATAATTCTCTGTGCCAGGGGAGAATCGCCTGGTTGGTTCATTTCTATGGAGAGATGTCTCCCAGTGTTTGAAGAGGCTAAAATAGAACAGTACAAAGCATGTCAAGAGAGAGAATGGAAAAAAACCCTGTATTCCCAGACCACACTCTTTACACCTCAACCAGGGAATAACTGCGAGCCTGTCTGGCTGACTGACTTGAGTAATACTTTTTTTTTTTTTTTTTACAATTCACAAGAAAAAGCAAAAAATAAAAATAATGGGAGGGGTCGACTATCTTTGATGTGACTGCAGTTGGAGAATTGAGAGACTCTCAAATCTTTCTACCTCCCTGTGCTCAGAGGCAGCAGCAGTACTTTGTTCTTGTCTATAACAGTCCTCAGAATTTCTACGACCTCCCCCCCCTCCAAAAAAAAGACCATGCGGCTCAGAATCGCTCACTTGCTCAAGGAAATCTGGACGCTGTTACACTGTTTATTTCCAATTTATCATCCTGAAGTCTCACATTAAAAGTCTGTACACACTTAACAGCCATGTAGCAAGAAGAAATATTGTGCGGAAATGACTAAGATTGGCAGGTTGTAACTTACATTGTCGATTCAGTATTAATATACATTTCCACAGCACAAGTAAATCAGCACAGTATAACCACAGTGATCTTACATGCACCGCTCTCTTGCTGCAATTCATTTTTCCACTTTAAATTAGTTACTTTGTTTCTCTTGTGCTATGGAGCTCCCATCAGTGAATATAAACTTATTCTTGGTACTTCATTAGAAAAGCCTATTCAGAGCAGTATTAATATAGTGGACTTATTAATACTTTTCCCACAAGATTCAATTTTCATATTCACAATATCTGAATTTTTTTCTGCCAAGCTAGTGTTAATGAAATTATTTCCTGTGCATGCTTCATGTTAACTGCATTCCAGCAACAGCATTTCCACTGGAAGATGAAACAAGAAAAAACTATTGCTGACAGTTCATCCAATTAGGGACAATAAGAATGGTCATTATTCAGCATAGATAGACAAATATACAAAAAGTATACACCAAATGAAACAAAGACTTAAACTACGTACCAATGAAAATGTATGACTCAATTAAAAAATAAAATACTATTTTCACAGGTATGGAAACTATGTTAAAATGTTCATACAGTATCGCATGAACTAAAAAAAATAAATGTTGAAGAAATGTAGACTGTGTAGAAGTAGTAAGTTTCTCAAAGCAAAATTAGGAGGAATGTTCTTGACTCATGATTAACACTAACAATAAAACTAAAAATATCATAATGTATCATAATGGAAAAAAAAACTTAAAAAAAATTACAGAAAGACCAAATATAATTTAAAACTTCTTCACTATAAGTCAGTAATAATCAATTAAAGATAAGAATCTAAGATAAAGGTGCAAAAAGAGGACAATTAACTAGTCATTCATCACCACTGGAAATCACATAATTGCAGAATCACAGTTTAATTAAAAAGGCACATACAGTACAGTTTGTCTGTAGTGCTCCCCTTTTCACACAATGGCACATTTATTCCATTCATCATTTTAAATAAATTGAAAATACTGGGAAACTATTTCATCATGTAGATGCTTCAGCGACATTGCTGTTCTCAGGTGAACCAAACTGTGTAAAAGAAGGAATATCTCATATTTTCTTTTTCAAGTCTTTTGATACAGGACACACTTTGGATACAAGATTATTTATTCTCCATGGCTGCCCTTTTTTCATGTTGACTTTGCTAAACATTGTTTAAACTGGGTTTGAGGTGATGTTGTGTTTATGTTCTTTGTACATGAAAAGGCTCTCTATCTTGTGATTCTATTTTTCTTCCATGCTTTGTCTCCTTGTGCTCCACCCCCCCCCCAACACGCTGGTCTGTAATCAGGGCCAGAGGTGATGACCTGTATCGATTAGTCAATCAGCATGTCATGGTGAATTGTATTTACGTAACTTCTGCAGATGTACTGTTTCTACTGCACAGAGAGAAAACATAGCTGTCACTGAGTTACAGTGAAAGGTTACAGTAGACTAGTTTAATTTTCAACCTTGATTAATCTAAATGTTGTCTGAAAAACAATACCAAGATCAGCAGTTAATTAATCTTATACGGGAAGGTTGAAAGAAGCAAAGATCATTATGCTTTTGATGTATATTTTTTACTAATAGAACAAATTATTACAAAATAAAGTAAAAATATATTCCATTTTGTCATGGCAATGCAATATTGTTATACATTAATAGAAATTATCTGCATTTACCTTTGTATACCTCTGACCAAAATAAATTAACAAAAAACATCTCGTGCAGCAGTAAAGATGAAAAGTGATTGAACTGCATCAGCTTTATTTAAAGAACATCATGTATCTAGTAATATAATGGTGTTGGATAGTGTTACCACTTACAGTACCCACAACTACTTTTACTCAGGTAAAACTATGCTCTGTTGAATACATAAAAGGTATGGTGGTCTGACACCGCTGGCTAATGGGGTTACCATAGCAACATGTCAATCAAAGCCCAGCATAGCAGTGATTTGTTGGATTATTTGCTGCAATATAACACAGCAACAAGTTAAAGATGGACCACCAGATCATTTATTAGGGGTCCAAATAAAAAGTTTGAGACCATGATGACTCATGACAAAAATTTACTCCGTCTCTTCAGAATGAAATCCAATGTAACGTTATGGGAATCAGAGCTTCTTGGAGCCCAGCAGCCAACAGTGATATTATAACTTTAAGTTACTTCTGAGGATGACGGTTAGGCACAACATGGGTAAAAATACAAAGCATGAAACAGGACCCAAACTGCTGTCTCCTTACAGTCTGTTTGTTTGGTGCACTGCCATGTGCCCCCCCCATTGTTTTAAAATGGTATTTTAAAAACTATTTAATTGGCCCTGGAGATTAATTTCTGGATTGAAGCTCACCCATTTGGTCATAATAGAACTTACATGTTCTATTATATGTTACAGTTGGTTTGAAAGATGTCCATAGCTGTCAAATATTCTTTTATGTACAGAATTTACATAATGTCCATTGTGGTATGTAAAAAAGTGCTCATTATTAAATCAGATGCTTTGTTTATCACCTTCCTGTTGAATGAGGTAAACGCTAATCCTTTAATAAAGGTCAACAGTGAAGGCCAGCAGGGTGACTTAAAGCTGCAGTATAATCAACACATGCCAGAGTGAATTGCAGTGTGTAGATTTTATAGAAGCACAGTGTGGTGTGTTGTTGTTTGAAAAGGAAACGTGGTACACGAGAAGTTATAAGAGCCAGGGGAGATATGAAAGACAGTGTAAGGGTTTGGATGGAGAGGGAAATGGTTGCCAGGGTTACGGTCAGGGTGGTGACCCCTTATGTCAATCTGTCCATTTGGAACATATTGCACTGTAAGAGGATTGGATTTTTATGGAGATGGATTTCATCTCCTGAAGAGTTCACTCTGTCTTCTATGGCATTGCCCCACACGATGCCTTTTTTTAAATCTTCTTCCACTTACTGCTTCATTTTCTAAATCCTACTATGGCTGTTTGTGCTCAGCCTCATCAGGATCAACATGATCCCTTTTGATATTTTCCAAATGCCAATTTTTTTCACGTAACCTACACCTAAGAGATTATGCTACGTGCTGTGGTGTGTATTTTTTTTTTTTTCCTAGTCCTCTTTCCTTTGGGCTTTTGTATTTGAGTTGAGTCAGAGGTGACAGAGCAGCTGTAATGGAGACAGCTTAGCTGGTTGCCTTTTTTTAAAATGTCACACTATTCTCTTTCCATCTGCTGTACACTGCAGCTGCTAGAATGTGACTGTACTTTGATGGTATTTGATATTCGCTGTTATGAAGAGAGAAAAATCGAGCTCTTTTACATTGTCATTTTTAGGCATCAGTGACATATATTAATATAGTCATTCAACCCACTCTTCACCCTATTTCATACAAATACTGTGGTACCTCAAAGCAATCAAAGCACCTCGTTTAATTTTAGTATCAATTAATATGACCTGGAACATCTGCTTCACATGTGCGTGAGAACACTGTGGAGACAGTGTCATTAAGTTTAGGCATGAAACTGCTTGGTTAAGATTCGGTGAAAAGAAAATTCAGTTCATGAAGCTGGAAACTGTGGTCTTCCAGGTGGAATTTAAGTTTTGTTGTCCTGCCATAAACACTCAATCCAACTCCTTCTAAATGTGTGTACTATTACAAAAGTACATGCCTCTGAGAATGTGAGAAATGACTCAGATGTCTAAATTGTATATTGCATCTATAATGCAACATATTATACTCAAATACCCATGGTATTTTTTCACAGTGTGGTGAGAATGTGCACAGTCACCTAAACTACCGTGTAAAGGCAAAGTGCAACAACCCCATATTTGGCCCAAACTGAATTTGGAATGGAATTGGACCTTGTGACATCTGATTTTGTAACAAACTGTTTAATTTCAGAAAAAAAATGTCAAAGTGCAAAATGCTGACAGAAACTGAGGTAAGTACAGACCGTTTGAATAATGTAAGTACAATCAAACCGTGCTTGGGCCCCCGGCCCCAGCGTGGTTGCAGGAGATATTCTATGGCGCACAAATATGCGCATACGCAGCCAACGTATTTCAGATATATACATCTTTTCCTGCTCCCTCTGCATCTACGCAACACGATTAAACAGAAAAATGACACCTTATATAATGTGTCATCTATATAATGTATCCACACCTCAACCCATCTCAGAGCTGTCAGTGTGAGGACACACCAGCGGGGGTGGGGGGGTGCGCCAGCGCAGCTCAAGCCACATAGCCCTAGTGTGAGTACACCCTTAGAATGAACACAACTAATACAGTAGGACTCAGGTATTACAGTACATTTCATCAACTCAGCTATGAATCCAAATGTTTCCCTCAAGTGGCAACTGGCGTGTGATTCAAACATTTTAAAAGCAGGGTGATGGATTGACATGTAAAGGGGCTTAAAATAATGTAACAGCCGCAGCTGTAAGCAGAGCAACCATTGCTGTGAAATGTTGCAGATGAAACACACCTTTGAGGATCTGCTGCTTATTGACAATGACCAGTTTTCATGAGGGGTGAGGTTGTAGAGACCTTTATATGACAAATCCACACTGATGGTCCTGTTTATCCCAAATAGGACATTATACTGTCTGTCAATGATATCACTCATACCCAATGTGGATATAATTTAACCTAATTTCAAATGTAGATATGTATAACTTCTATTATCATTAGTGCTGCTATTATTATTATTATTATTATTATTATTATATTAATAATAATATAATAATATAAAAATTATTATATTATTATTAATAATAATAATAATAATATGCAAGGCTTCAGTCTATCCTGAGCAATGGCCCAGTGAATTCAGTACCCCTTAAGAACCCTCCAGAGTATTAAGTGATGTTCTGAAGGCAACATGCTTCATTACATAATTACATTCATGCTGTACACACACATACTGTAGTATGACTGATGCTACACATACTAAAAGACTGCTATTAACCATGGTGCTTTATAACAATGCACTGCATTGTCAGTGTTCAACCAATACAAGTATAATGACTGAACTATGATCATGCACAAGCTACTTTGTATCCATTTTAAATTGGGCTGCATTGTCATTAGTAGTATGGATGAATGCTGCCACAAGGATTATTTTTTTTTATTATGTAATGTAGGTCATTCAAATTAAATATGTTGTTAGAGTAGCTCACCCTCTCTACAGGTGTTTCATACAGTGGCAAAAATCGGTTTTCATTGTTGGGGGGAACAACAAAGAATAAAATTTCAGAGGGTAGTTTTGGGGAAAACATAAAAAACGCAGCGTCCAGGACATACGGCCGCAAGTCCGATGATACAACCACAAAGTCAATCATCAAATTGTGGCCTAAGATGTCCTGGTGCCAAGTGCACATATGGACACCCTTATGCCTGAACATGGTGTTCGTTATGGACAGTCCACGGCGTGCACAGAAGTCCAATAACAAAGCACCACTTGGGTTCAGATCAGGGGGGCCGTTCCTCCCAATCATACCCCTCCAGGTCTTACTGTCATTACCCACATGAGCATTGAAGTCCCCCAGCAGAACAATGGAGTCCCCATAAGGAGCTCTCTCCAGTACCCCCTCTAAGGACTCCAAAAAGGGTGGATACTCTGAACTGCTGTTTGGCGCATAGGCACAAACAACAGTCAAAACCCATCCCCCCACCCAAAGGCTAAGGGAGGCTACCCTTTTGTCTACCGGGGTGAACCCCAATGCACAGGTCGTGAGCCGAGGAGCAATAAGTATGCCCACACCTGCTCTCCACCTCTCTCCGTGGGTAACTCCAGAGTGGAAGCGAGTCCAACCCCTTTCAAGGAAACTGGTTCCAGAGCCCAAGCCATGCATTGAGGTGAGCCCAGCCATATCCAGCCAGTATCTCTCCACCTCGCGCACCAGCTCAGGCTCTTTCCCCGCCAGATAGGTGACATTCCACGTCCCCAGAGATAGCTTCTGCAACCGAGGATCAGTCCGCCAGGACCCCCACCTTCAGCTGCCACCAATATCACACTACATCCGACCCTCAAGGCCCCTCCCACAGGTGGTGAGTCCATGAGAGGGGGGACCCAAGTTGCTTCTTTGGGCTGTGCCTGGCTGAGCCCCGTGGCCATAGGCCCGGCCACCAGACACTTGCTGCCAAGCCCCATCCACAGGCATGGCTCCAGGAGGGGGCCCCAGTATCCCACATCTGGGCAAAGGCGCGACGAGTCCAACTTTGTCTTTCTTTATGAGGGTCTTCTTGGAATCTTCATGGAGATGGGGCGCTGCTGACCTCAACTGGAGACGTTGTGGGTCGGTGGAAGGAATACTTCGAGGAACTTCTCAATTCTACCAGCATGCCTTCCTCTGAGGAAGCAGGGCTTGGGAACTGTGAGGTGGGCTCTCCAATCTCTGGGGCTGAGGTCACTGAGGTAGTCAAAAAACTCCATGGTGGCAGGGCCCTAGGGGTGGGTGAGATTCACCTGGAGTTTCTTAAGGCTCTGGATGTTGTGAGGCTGTCTTGGCTGACACGTCTCTGCAACATCACGTGGACATTGACGGCAGTGTGTCTGCATCCCGGATCCAGACTGGAAATTGGTTCCACAGGAGACGAGCTTGGTAACTGAAGACTTTGCCTCCGAGTCTAGTTTTAGAGATCTGAGGAGCCACACATAGGCCTACACTTTTGGTTTATAGGGAACAATAAGGTTTTTGATATAGGATGGAGCCTTACTATTTAGGGCTTTGTAAGGGAAGAGGAGGATTTTAAATTGTATTCTAAACTTTACAGGTAGCCAATTAAGATAGGCAGTACTAGAAAAATATGATTTTTCTTTCTGACTCCAGTTAGAACTGGAGTCTGGAGCACTAAAAATATCATTCCAATTACAGAGCTTTTCCCATTGCAGAAACATAAAAATGATTTTGGTAATTACCGCTACTGTTAAATTAGGGCAGCAGTGGCATGCTTGATCCAGTCATACTATACAGTACATCATGTGCAATACTTACTCATAACATACCTCATGCATATCTTTAAATTAGATTCCATGTGCAATATCAGTCATATTATATCAAAAGTGCTATTAACTTCATGTTTACATTAGCTGAAATTGTGTGCATATGCATGTGTGTGTGTATGGAACAGCTAGATACTTTATTTTTAATCACATTTTCTATTTCATACTATATTTTATTATTATATATTTTTTATTTATTATGCAAGTGTTGAACTGCCTTCTATTGAGTGCTAACTCAATTTCATGGTACTCACTCACAATGACAGCTAAAGTATGTGAATAAACCTCACATTGGGTAGTGGTCTAATACACCCTTTCCCAAACACTTGTGAGTCACAGGAGAATTTATTTGGATCACAAAACAAATTGGCATTTTAAGCAAGAACTATGTTTTTCAATCAATCAATCAAACTTTATTTGTATAGCGCCAATCATAATCTCTAGATTATTTCTAGGTGCTTTACAATTCAAGGCCGAAATCTTATGACTATACAGAGAGTAAAC
>JAQQAE010020649.1:0-10636 GCA_029823295.1 Pseudamia nigra | reverse complement strand
GTCGAGAACAAAAACAGAAAGAGCAAGTTTAAGAATAAAACATCTACTTCCAAGTCACTGGTTTACTTATATTTATACAATACATGTAATTATATAGATAACTATTTCTCACCTGGAGACTTTCTAGATACTCAATTCCACTAGAAAATTGTAGAATTGAGTATAAACAATAAATTGACTGGGACCTTTTTTTTCATTAAGCCCATCTTCATGTGTAAGAAAGATTATATCACTTAATTTTCAGTTGCAATGGTGCTTCAGGTGGTTTGTACTGTGAAACAAAATGGCACAGTACTTACCACTTTGTAACCCATTTGCTCGATCAGTTACCTGGTCATGCAAATGGGTTAAAATGTTTTTTTCCAGAGTTAACAGTTACTGCACCAACAAAATAATGTAATCATTAGTAGTAACACCAAAGACTAAAGTTAAAGCTACATGAGCCCAGATCAAGTGAACATTGGCATCATTAGAAAATGCATGCCTAGCCTCTGCAGCTCTCAAAACTAAATGACAAGTAAAAGTAAAGCTGCTTTTCCAAGCTTCTGCTTTATTCCATGAACCATTGAGTAAAGCAATAGTTTGGTATGATGGAATCTGGTTGTCGATCTGTAATTGTAGCCGTCAGTCACCTATTTAACCTTTTGACCTTTGTGGAAAAGCATATGAACCACAACAACATGTCACCCAGTAGATTTTCCTCACTGCTCCAAAACGATGTGATTAATCTGCTTGCCCAAATCTAAGTAGAGAGGAAATTGAAGTCAGACAGCTTACCTCTTAGCTATTTCCATCAAAACCTTCAGAAGAAATTTGACATGTAATTCTTTTCCATCACTTTCCGAACTGGGCAAGCCTGTTTCTAGAGTTAAAAGCCCACTATGGCGTTTTAATTTCCCTGGGAAATAATGTAATCCCTACCATTGAGCTCTGGGTTTGTGGTATTAGTTTTGCAATTGAACTGATCTTTTCTGCTGCCCTGTTTCTGTTCTCTAAAGCAACCTTTGTCTCTATACTTCCAGGTGTACACAGTAGTGGATGAGATGTTCCTAGCAGGAGAGATCAGGGAGACGAGTCAGACCAAGGTCCTCAAGCAGCTCCTCATGCTCCAGTCTCTTGAGTAGAGAACAACCAACCATCCTTCTTATATGTCCAGTTATCTGTTGCCCTGGCACCTAAACTGACCTCAAAACTAAATTGTAATAACCTGGAAAGGACCCCTTATGACATATCTGCCTCTACAGAGCAGACTTAACCAATGTTTAGAAACAGAAAATGCATAAACTTGTTTCTTTATTTGTTGTACCCAGTATGAAGACTGTTCATTTCAAAATGTTACAAATGTGACCTTTTGACATTTCAAATACTGCCTAAACTTCATTCAGCTTGATATTCTGTTGACTTTCCCCAAAGCCAGAGGTTGCAGAAATTCCTTATTGTATGTATTAAATAGTTAAACTTCTCATTCATTGCTGTGCAGTGTGAAATCACTGATGTAGATCCACCAGCGTCACATTGCTCTCCCCATCCCTCCTCTCTTAATCGTCTCAACATTCATTTAATGGCACTACTGTAACTAACAAGCACCGCCTACACAGAAAAAGTATATTATGATACATGTACAGGCAGCACTTTGATTTACTGCAGTTGCTTGACCTGTATAAAAACTACATCAAGAAAGACCTTGTCAGTGAGGTGACAAAAGACTTGTCACTGTTACCATGTATTTAAATAAATGCATCACAGTGCAAGCATACTACAACTGGAAAGTCCTTTAGAGTAATTGACCCATCACTACAAGTCCATAATTGAATGGAGTGTACTTGGGTGGAGAGCAATTTTGATAGTGTGTTATGGCAGCCTGTGCTCTGTTAGACCTCCTCATGGCAGATAAACTTTGAAGGTTATTTTAGGTGAGATGGCTGTGCTGTCCATCTGTTGATGTAATAATTCACAACACAGCTCAAAGGATGGTGCTTGTTGGTCACATTTAAAACACTTAAACACACTCAGATGGAAAAATACATGGAAAATGCGACAGGAGTGTTTCCAGTGAAGATATAAAGTATATTTTACTTAAAGCAGTAATGTGATGTTTGCTTTGAATGGTGTGTACATAGTGTGTCTTGCATTTGTTGTTTTTAAATTAATACTTTAATTCCAGACAGAGTGGTTAAGTTCTGAGCAGTATGTTTAGGGGTGCATACAGTCTTTTTTTTGCATCAATAGTTTTGACTTTTGAACCCCTCTCATACCCTCATAAAAATCTTTTTATTCATTTCCTTTGCTGGACAATGCTGTTAACTTGCCATACACTTTCATTTGAATTGTTTCACCAAGGTGTCAAAGATGGTTTCAAGTGGTACCACTGTTGAACTTTTGTATTTTTTTTTTTTTTTTAATGATTAGACAATAGTGGAATATATACTGCTTCCCTTCCACCTGTGTGTTTGCTAATGGAAGATGTATTTGTGTATTACAGTCCCCTACTCAGCTACACACGTAAAAATGTCCAATTAAATGTAAATAAACTGATGAAGTGCTACACAATTACTCATTCCACCTCTACTTTAAGCCCTCTGAAATGGGATTTACTTAAGGATACATTCCTCGTGAGGTACCAAGACTTTTCTTCTTGATGTATTAGCGCCATCTAGTGGCATTGAATCAGCTCTTCAGCACTGAATGTAGTTATGAGGTCATCCTCACGGCCTGCGTAAGATTGATAAATCTGTCAATATATCCACTTCAGCGGCATTAAACCACTCTAGCTGTTGCTCTATCGACCCAGGAACATAAATCTGGACGATTTGACACAGAGGACATTTACTCTTCATCATGAGTCTTTTGATATCCTAACCTCACCCTGGGTGCCTTTGAGAAAAATGACACCACTGTAGAAGGAAAATGAATCATGTACATAGATTTGGTTGTTAAAATTCAAGGCCTGTTGATTCGGCTAGTTATTGGTTTTATGTGCAGTAACTCATGCCCAATGTGCACAAAAGAGGAGTAGCGGTGTTAAATTGCCAGGATGTGATGTGCAAGTAGAACAGGAAACAGGCTGAGATGTCAGACTAAAAACTCGAGACAGGTGAGAGATAACTGAAAAAACAAGCAGTTTACTGGGATTTGCATAATCATTACAATCAATGAGCAACACTCACCCTCAATAGACAAATCTTATTTACACTGTAACTTCAGATGTACAGTAGTATTTAGGTTGATTATATAACATTTGTTACTAAGCAACAACTGAGTTGGGCTGTGTTCATTATGTTTAAATCCAGGTATAAAGCTTATACATGTATGGCTATTACAATGAGTACTCATTATGAACTTTACAACATTATGAATACAGATGTATTCAAACTCATTTCAACAGTATTCATCCATTTACATGGAAATGCTGTAGTGTGTCTGCAGCAACTTGTGAATATGAATGATTCAAGCTGCTGCTGACAGCCTCCTGCAGCTCAGGAAGTCAACATCCTTTCATCATTAAATCCACGCCAGCAGTGAACCATCAACAAATCAACTCTCACATAGCAGGAGATGTCACCTCACATCAGTCTTTAGTGGCAACAGAATAATGAAACATAATTAAGGCCTCAGTTGTTACTTAGTAAGAAATGATGACATCTACAATTAAAATCTTTATTACAGTATTCAGTTCAAGTAAAATAAAATGTACAATTCTATACTTACAGCATATAAACAGAACAAAAATGAAATTTCTAAAGTAAAAGTGCACTTGCAGAAGGAGACAAACTATCACACAATGCCAATATTTTATGATACTTTCTTTGACCATCTGTCTCTTGATATCATATACTTATTCCCTGTTTGCTCATTCTACCTTCTTTCTTACATGTGCTGGCTCATTTGAGCTTAAACACATATGGTTTACATGTGAACATATGCTAACACTTGAGACACTTTTGAAGACAATTTGTTTAGATCTCCTCTAAGCTGGGTTACTATGACCTGCCTTCTGTGGTTACGACAGAACTAGTACCTTTACTAAGGCAGGAGTTAGGGATGTTTTCATGTTATTAGCTTCATTCTCTTCCAGCAGTGCTACAAACCCCCGCTCTACGGGTTACACAGAGGAAACAGAGTTTCAGTGGAAATTCCCTGTTTCTCTCTAGAGCAACATGGGTTGTTCTAAGGAGAAAACATCTGGGTCAGCTCGTCAAACTCAGTGACTCAATCTACTGAGGCAGACGGCTGTTTCTGTGCTTGACAACAAGAAGTGGAAAATGCCAAAGTTCACTTTTATCAAGCAACCTTGCATGACTTAACAGTGTCAAGCCTTTTTAAGGGAACTGGGTGGGCAGATGAAACTTCCAAACATGGCACTGAGGCAAAACCAACTGTGGTTTCCTATGACGTCCCATATACAGTATGCGCATCTAGAGCAGCATGAATTTAAAGGAGGTCAGGATAAAATGGAGACAAAGCCCAGCAGGAGGAGTCATAGAAATTTGGTAGTCTAGTAAAGAGATTAACCTTTTTTAGTTTCACACATAGGAACTAACAATGGTCTGATTCTGACAATGTGAAATGTAGACTTTAGGACTCGGGCAGTCAAATCAACAGAAAATCTTTTTTGTGCTTTTAACCTGACCCATTAAAGACAGCACTGACAGATAAGAGACACAGTGGCTGCATAATGAATAATCACAATATGGAGTTTACAATGTTACTAAGTCCAATACTTTACAGAATGGTGCATTTCAATGCGAACCAAAAATTATTTTAAATACACTGAATTCCACCGGTAGGTGGTGTCAGTTCAATCAGGTCTAATAAAAGTTAATGAATAACTACTGAAACCTTCACACAGGTTTGGACTGCATCTGGGTCAAAGTATAGTTTTATAGACACATCATCAAAATCTGTGAGCCATGTTGACTCAGTTTTACCTACATGGAAGATGTACGTTATTTCACCATCATCAAGGACAGGCTGAATTTAAGGAGTATTGTTGAGTGCAATTCAGGAGTCACATAATGTTTAGTAAAGAGCAGAAATAAAATACCTTTGTCAGTATTAAAACAAAAAAAACAATTATAATGATGAAATTGTATTTGAACAAGTTGAACAATGAATAAATGCAAAAATAGTTTAATAATAATAATTTACAAACAATGGTGTGCAAAGCATGTAGAAGCATGTGAATAAAATCAGAATGAAAAGCACAAGGGTAAAACAGCAGGGCAGCCCATACACACAACCTGTGACTCGTCCTCGTAAGTAACCGAAAAATGATTCCTCTTCTTCATGATCCTAGTGAGTTCACACTGACGGGGTTTCCTGTCCACATACAAGGGGCAAAGTGTCCTCAGACAAGATGTGGAAACTCTTACCAGAGGTCAGAGGTCAAGGGTTGCAGTGATCTCTGCGACCACTAATCCAGGTGATCCAAGGTGTGTGAGACTGGGGAGAGGGGGGTCCCACACATCCCAAAATGCCTGAAGCTGAAATGTGGGTGGAGAAAGTTGAGCAGGTCACCACTGATTCTAAAAGGGTACAAATTCTTCTGTTTAAAAAGGCTGATGGGAAGATACTGACCTGTAGGGGACGTCCGGTCTGTGTGGGACTATGGGCTGATGTGAGGGCGGGCCCGTTCCCTAGCAATTACACTGCTGTTTATTCTGTGTGGTGTTGTTTCTTGGCTGTCGCAGCTGCCTCAATGAAGCATCTCCATACTGGATACCTGAACCCATCCTCTCTGGATCTAATTCACCTTGGAAATTAACAATATTAACCACAATCAGATTTCCAAATTCAAATATTTATCTGCATTCAATCTGCCTATGGGTTTCTGCAGATTTCAACAATTTAAATCAGTGCAGAACAGGAACAACTCATTACTTGCTATGTTCACATCACAGAGCAAAACACAAGCTTCTCACGAGGCTGTAGAATTAGTGCTTTATGTTTTTATGTTAGTTTTTGTTGTTTTGTTATAGTGTGATCAATACAAATTTACCGGTACCCTAAAACACATTCATATTTCCCAGACTTGTCAAAATTGCATTTGAGAAATTTTAAGGCACAAAATTCACTTAAGATTACTGTTACTTATGAAAAGACCCACAGAAACCCTAGAAATGTCTGAAATGAAAGAAGACACAGTATAAACTCCCACTCACACCCTTAAAAGCAGCTCCACAAGGCTTCATGCATGCAAACATTTGCATTTGCTCAGCGCTGAGACATAGCTCTTCAACAAACAAATGAAGGAATGTACCTGAATCTATCTTGTTGAGGATGGTGCGAGCGCATTTAAGAAAACCTTCTTCAACGTTCTCCCCAGTCAGAGCACTGGTCTCCAAAAACATCAGCTCTGCAAAGGCAGAATATATTTCACCCAGTCAGGAGTGAAACCATGAGTACAAGTCAGAAAAAAAAAGTTTGAGAGAACATATTCTGCCAAACACAGCAAGGGGAAGAAAAATGAGAAGAGATGGAGACTTCATATGTCAGACAAGGTTTTAAAAATCACTTACCATTCTCCTGAGCGAAGCGTGAAGCCTCGAGGAAGGTCACCTCTCTGTCTGCATCCAGGTCTTTCTTGTTACCACACAGGATAATAACAATGTTGGGACTTGCCAGTGTCCGTGCGTCTGTCAGCCAGTTGGTCAGGGCATTATACGTCTCCCGGCTGTAAGACATAACAAAATGACAACTATTTAGGTGCAGTTTATCTTTGAAGTAAAGAATATGTATCCATGAAATCACAATACCAAATGGTATTGTGATTTCAAGCACACTAGCACTTCACATGTTGGAGCTCTGAGTATAGAAAAATAACATATACAGTGTTTTTTTCACATAGCAAGCAACAGATGTATAAAAAGAAAACTTAATAGGCTAATTGATTTGAAGAATACTGGAACAATGAGTCCTTATGAGTCAGATTGAGCAGGTCAGTAAAGGAACCTGAAGGCAAAAAAGGTTGGGAATCACTGCTTTATAATACTCTGTATGAATCCATCATTCCCTTTTCATTCAAACATTAATTTATTAATATAAATGCATTTTTGGGACTGAAGCCACATCCTTATGACAACAGGACCCGGGTGAGCAGAAGGGAGTGGGTCCGCAGAATAATGTTTAACAGCTGGATTCACAAACAACTACAGGATGTGACATAATTTCTCACCAAAAAGCTGGTGGGACAGACTCTTCACTCTGATTTACATATTTACATATTCTCTCCCCTGTTTTCCTGTTAATCTTTTCACAAATCTGTATTTCCCACCGAGCATCATATTTTCCATGTCGTCTCATACAGCTTCCTCTTTATTTGTATATTAAAAAAAAAAAAAAATGAAGCACTTTCTGTGATGGACTTGTGCTTTTCCAATAGCTGCACACTGCCAGGTGATGCATCTTGATTTCAAAACCCCTCTATGAAAACCCACAGCTTTATACCGGCTGAGTAGGTTCTGGTATTCATATCACATCAGTCATCAAATTACACAATTTCTGGACGGTATGGTATGAGAACTGCGTAGCTTTCCCAATAGAAAAACGATCACAAAAGAGTGCGTAAAGTGAAATAGTATTTACCTGCCATCTTTACGGGTCAGTAAATTTAATCCACCCTCAGTCAGATCCAGTTTCACAAGCTGAGAGTGTCAGTGTGCTTCCCAAACTGAAGTGTTGTGCTTTTCTTACTGTTTTTGATTATTATTTCTTGGAATTGTTTACAGAAATATCACAAGAACTTGCATCCACATCCCACAAATTATCTGTAAATGGACCTTGTGTTTACAAAAGACAAAACAGTGATGGTATAATAAGACAGTTATAGTTCTACCTGGTAATATCATAGACAAGTAGTGCACCGGCTGCTCCTCGGTAGTAGCTTCGTGTCACTGAACTGTAAAAGAAAAATAAGAAATTGGCTTGAATGTTACATATACAGTATTCAGTTAATAATTTCTGGTGGTGGTAAATTAAAAGTGCTCAGAGACACTTTTTCACCTTCTCTTCCACTTCCTCTTTGTGGTATAAGACAGTGGCTAGCTAGGGTATTTCCATTATGCCCGTAGGTGTCTGTGTATGGCAAAAATACATGTAAATTACATATGATAACAGTTTACTACCGGAATCGCTCCTGCCCGGCGGTGTCCCAGATTTGTAGTTTGACGGTTTTTCCTCCAACATTGACCACTCTGGAACCAAACTCGACACCGATGGTGTGGTTCGAATCCTGTTTGACTGTGAGGAGACAATAGTACTGTCAGCACAAGATCTCGTAGTGATGCCATCATCCATACCTAACTGACTTTTTGGTGTCAAAGTCTAAACATAAGGGGTGGTAAGAGGGACATTCTATACCAACTCACCCAGGCACTCCCATATATAACAGGAATTGTATTACCGTATTTTCCGGATTACACGTCGTGGTTTTTTGCATAGCCTGGCTAGGGGAGCGACAAATATACTGGAGCGACGAATATATTAAAATATTTCGACTATAGGGTGTTTGTCACACACTGACAGCTGCTAGACGTCGCTCTAGGCTTGTGTACCTGCATCTGCTGCAGCTCTATTACTGACAATTTAAAATGTAGACATTATCGGTAGCAACCACACCTCCCATCAGCTTAACACCGAACATGCTGGTGCCGTCACTTACCCAGTGAGGCGAGCCGCGAGCTCTCACTTGTGTCAGGCACGCAGCCGCCCGGCTGCACGCTTGAAGCGTGTTCCCCGAACAAATGCGACCTGTCCTCCAGAGTGACTAATACACATTTTTTTCTTCTTCATTATGCATTTTTTGGCTGGTGCGACTAACATTCTGGAGCGACATATCACCCGGAAAATACGGTAATTGTTTTAATGCAAATGCAAATGAAAACCAGTGCAGATACTAAAAGATACAGATTGCACCCATTATAACAAGTTAATGCAAGTCTTATATGGTCCCAGAACAGTTTTTTAAAGTTTCAGTACAATATACCATAAAGATAGCTGATTGTATCGTCTTCTCCTTTCGGCTGCTCCCCTCAGGGGTCGCCACTGTATGAAGTGTCTAAACTCCACATTTTCCATAAGGATGATCCCGGTAGTTCTGATGGATCTATTGGTCCTGGAGGGTTGACTGAGGCCACTGACTTTGTGACTGTGACATCACAAAAACTCAGAAATCAAGAGGTCTTATTTAAACCAAGTTAAATGAAAAGGAACTGTGTGTTTGTCCATAGAGTGAGTATTTGATTAGTGTTACTTTCAGAACTCTTGTATCTAGTGTATAATGGAAAAAAAATGAAAGTCAGATTTTTCCAAATACAGTATGTGTCCCTTAATTTTAGTTTACAACAGTTACTTCAATATTCATAGTAATGTCCTGTCTGAATGTTCAGTACAAATTTCATCCCAATCCAGTAAAAATCAAGCAATTTGTGTAGAATACATATACTAAAAATCATATTTACTTAAGTGAGCCAGAAATCCATTCAACTAAAATTTGGAATACAGCTGACTGGATTCTTCATGACCCATAAACTGAATGAAATCTTATTTGTTTTGACATAATTTTTATTCTGAGGTGTTTCCCCAAGGTTTACAGCTTTTATTCTTAAAAACCAACAGGGAATGCTAAAACCTGTTTAACAGCTTTTACTTGTAATTTGTTGGACTTATCATGTAACTTAGATGCCGACATATTATATGTCAGTATTCAAACATGCAAATCATTGGTATTTCGCTGTGGCGACCCCTGAGGGGAGCAGCCGAAAGGAGAAGAAGATTCATATTACTAAGGATTTATATGTTGAGTCTTAAAATATAAAATATATTTATTAATATTATTTATATATAATTTTACTTTAACTTACTTTATCGAGTGTCCATTTTTATTAAACTACATAATTTTTTTCTATTTTACACTCATTTTTTACATGATTTTTTTATAATTCTAACTTTTACTTATTTGTAGTAATTCATTTTGATCTTCTTAGGGTGCTTTCACACCTACAGCATTTCTTCTTCTTCTCCTCCTTTCGGCTGCTCCCTCACACCTACAGCATTTCTTCTTCTTCTCCTCCTTTCGGCTGCTCCCTCACACCTACAGCATTTAGTCCGCTTAAAGCGGACCGGGTTCCAGAACACCTGCAAGTTCGGTTCGTTTGGGCTAGCGTGAAAGCGGACCAGTTTGTTTTGGTTCAGACTAAAGAACCGTACTGAGACCACCTCCAGAAGGTGGTCTCGGTATGGTTCGGCAGGCCTCATCAGAACTCCAGTGCAGTTCGCTTATGGTGAGAACTCTGACCTGCCCCAATTTGGTCCTGCCGTCTGTAATGTAGCACTTTTTGGTCTACGGAAGCTTCCGTAGCAAGCTGTGACCTACATTTCAAGAAGCTAGTAAACTTCTCTACGTCAGAATCTTTTAATACTGTACGTCTTCTCCGTTCCAAAAAGAAGCTCACAGTGTTTTCAACCTGAATACCATTTCCATTCGGGAACAACAGCAGTATTTGTGCTTTTTGCACAAACAAATGATAATAATAAATCTACACAAAAACAGGTAAAATAGCACCATTCATTATTCTGAAATAAAGCATAAATCCGATATTTTCGTCTGCTGGATTTTTCCCTCTACAAATGCTGTGCC
>JAQQAE010020648.1:0-10636 GCA_029823295.1 Pseudamia nigra | reverse complement strand
CCTCCATCGTCCTTGTGTTTGACCGTCAGAGAAGGATGCCGCATTGAGAACGTTCAAAAGAATATCAGGTGCAGGAAATACGCCTTCAACATGCTGCAGCTCATGGCTTTTCCCAAATACTACCGACCTCCGGATGGAACCTACGGCAAAGTGGACACCTGAGGGCGCCAGCCGTGAAACCTGTGTGAGACTGTATTCAATACGAAAGCGCATGTAACGTTGGAATGTAAATGGGTTGTTCGGATGTTTTATTTTCCCTCTGGTGTGTGTGTGTGCGTGTTTGATTGCCGGATTTGCCGTATGTGTTACTTGTAAAATAATTAAAGCGCTTTTAAAGTGTTTGCCTTTATTTTTTCAGTGTTAAGTACGATCTCGGACGTTTAATCCGGTTCTAAACGTGAGCTGCATGTGTTGTGAAAGTTCACAGTCCACGAACCGCTCTGAGTGACATTTGATTCCCAGAGGTCGACTCAGTGGACCTGAAAGTCCGGACTGATTCCCGTGCAAACAGAACAAGAAAACGAATGTGTTCGAGCAGTTTGTCTTTTTTTTTATTCCTCACGGTACCACAGGAAGTACAGGTGGAAGATATCAAACCAGCGCTTCTTAACCCCGCATGGAGTTCGGGTCAAATTGACCCTTTTGTTATATATTTGTAAAGAGAAGCTGTGTGGTGTGGAAAGTAGAATCAGTACTGGAGTAAAAGGAAGTAGAAGTACTCATAAAGAAAAGTACTTGAGGTAGTGAGTAACTTTATATCACGGAACAGATTCATTTCAGCTTTTTTGGGGGGTTATTTGTTCATTTTTGTAGTATATTTTATTCAGTTTTTTTTTTTTACCTTGATTTGCTCAGTTTCTTCATCATATTGTTCATTTTTGCTCATTTACTTGATTTTTTTTTTCTTTTTGCTTATTTATTTTGGTTCATTTTGTTGGGTTTTTGTTGGTTTTGCAGGATGACATTTTTCCTTCACCTCTGTTCATTTTTCTTTCGTATTTGTTCAGTTTTCCTTCATATTTGTTCATTTTTCCTTCACGTGTTCATTTTTCCTTCACGTGTTCATTTTTCCTTCACATTTGTTCATTTTCCTTCACATTTGTTTATTTTTCCTTCACATTGGTTCATTTTTCCTTCACACCGGTTCATTTTTCCTTCGCATTTGTTCATTTTTTCTTTCACATTTGTTCATTTTTCTTTCACATTTGTTCATTTTTCCTTCACATTTGTTCATTTTCTTGGTTATTTTTGTTCAACTTGTTCTTTGTTCATTTCATGGATAGTTTTGCTTTTTTGTGCAGTTTTGTTGAAATTCATGATTATTTAGTTTTCTTTTCTGAATTATTTTTGCTCATTTTCGAAGATAATTTTCATCCTCTTTTTCTTCAATGTTTATTGTTTTAATTTTCAAGTATTTGTTCATTTTGGTGATGATCTTGTTCCTTTTTTCCACACAACACATTTTCTCTTTACAAATATAGGACAAAGGGTCTTTTTGACCCAAATACCACACGAGGCTTAATGCTATAAAACAAATTCAGATATTTATTTTTGCATCCTAAAATGAGTTTATATTTTCCAGGCGTTGACCCATGTTTAAAACTGATTTGTTGTTTTATATACTGGATTTTTATATTATTTAAAATAAAACAGTTTTGACGTCAGTTGATTCGTGCTCAATGTTCCATATTCGGTTTCACATATGATGTCAATAAAGGTCAAGAGGTTAAACTCTCATCCACATTTTGGTTTTAGGTTTTTGTGAGATGATGTCTTCTATAGGAACAAAGGAGTTGGGACACTTTACTGTTGCACCTACAGGAACTTTTTAAAATCCATTAGGAGCAGTTTCACATTTTTAGCCATAAGCACTAAATCACAAAAACAACCATTACGATGAATTAAAGCAACAAAAATTAATGAAATAATCAAGAAGATGAAATAATAAATGAACTGCATATGTAACCTGTCATTTTTCAGCCGTCAGTAAAAGTAAGAAATTAAAGATATATCTTCTACTCTGACTCTAAATATGTACTTCTACATGTCAATGAGTAGAAGTAAAATGACCAACAAAAAATATGAGATCAAACACACAAGCTCAAAATTAAAACAAAAAAATTAACCAAAATGAGCAAACAAAATGAGTAAAATAATCAAGTAAATTAACAAACGAGTAACAAAATAAACACAAATGAAAAATAGCAATAAAATAATCAACAAAGGAAAGTAAAAATGAATAGAATAAACAAAATGACCAAAAGCAAGTAATCAAGAAAATGTATAAAAATGTAAAATCTACTGAATGATTTTTAAAAAAAATCAATGCACAACAAAATGAGAAAAAAACAAGTAGATTCATAAACATTATCAAAGTAACCGATGAAACGGAACAAAAATCAACCAAATGCACAAAAATAATCAAAATGATGACGTAAATGAACAAAATCGTACAATAGAACCAAGAATATTAAAAGAAAACAACAAATACACATCAAAAGGAAAAAAATTAAGTAATCAAGTACGTAACTTGACAAACATGATTGTTACGATGCTACGTAGTTTCCACAGGTGAGTGTTTTCAGCTCAGGGACTGATTTCCTGATATGACACACATTCGGAGGATGTGGGCGTGGTTTGTGGACTCGTTCATCAGCGGAATGTGAGTCAGCTGTGCACATGACGGGAGTTTGACACAACGGCGGCTCGACAGAGAAAACAGAGCTGAAAGACCTGATCCACTGTGGACAAACGCGTCGGACTTTTAAATAACACGCTGACGCTATTTGTATATATTCACCTTAAAAAACTCTGAACTGCATCACCCAGCGTCCCTGGCGCGGGGTGACCAAGTCGTCAGACGGAGAGCACGGACCCCTGGGGAGATGGACTCCGTGGCTGTGCTGGCTGGACCCGGAACCGGACGCGTGGGGGTGAGTTTCGCAAATATGCACCTCATCGTCCACAAGGATCGGGCCAAAACGCATCACCCGAGGCTAGCGCAGAACATCGCTCAAGTCCTGAACACACGCAGAGGATTAAGGCACGGGGGAATGTCACGGTAGCGCAGAGAACAGACTCGGACCTCGGGAGTTAAACCGTAACAATTATCAAAATAAGCAACCGAAAATAATGCAACAATTTCCACATCATTAAGTTGCTCACTACTTGAATTGTTTCTTTAACGACAAACATTTTTACTCTTATTCAAGTACTTCTTGAGTCATTCTGTAAAGTACTATAAAGTAACAGTACTTTTGCTTGAGTACTGTATCTGTGTACTCTGCCCACCACTAACAGTAGACAAAGATAACTCATAAATACAAAATTCTGTCTTTAAATGACAAATGTATTTAAAAAGCTATTCAAACCTACCTGGTGCTGTGGGTCAAACTGTGATATTTGGGTCAAACTGACCCTTTGTCATATATTTGTAAAGAGAAAATGTGTCGTGTGGGGAAAAAAAGGAACAAAATCATCACCAAAACAAACAAAAGACTTAAAAATTAAAACAATGAATACTGAAGGAAAAAAAAGATGAAAATTGTCTCCATACAGAACAAAATAACCAAGAAAATGAGCAAAATTAGTCAGAAAATGAAACAAAATAATCATCAATATCAATAAAACTGTACAAAAAGGAAAAAAAAACTATCCATGAAATGAACAAAAAACAAGTTGAACAAAAATAGCCAAGAAAATGAACAAATGTGAAGGTAAACTGAAAAGTCATCCTGCAAAACCAACAAAATAAGCACCAATATGAACCAAAAAGAAAAAAAAAATCAAGTAAACAAGCAAAAATGAACAATATGATGAAGAAAGGGAGCAAAAAAAGGTTACAAAAAGAGTCAATTTGACCCGAGCACCAGACGAGGGTTAAGTAAAGCCTGTGACAAAGAAAAGTTGGCTAAACAATCTCAAAAAAGCAACACATGATGTTACGATCTCAAGAAGAAATCAAGAACAAATGAGAAACAGTTAAAGTCAGTGACATCTGTCTGGAAAGGGTCACCAAACTATTTCCAGGGCTTTGGAACTCCAGTGAACCATGGTGAAAGCCAAAAATAAAGCTCGGAACAGTGATGAATCTTCCCACAAACGGATCAATGACTCATCCAGGAGATCCCAAAAGATCCCAAAAGATCCCAAAACAACATGTAAGGACGGCAGACCTCGCTGACCTCAGTGAAGGTTTACGATTCAACAGTAAGAATCCACGGGAGAGTTCCAAAGCGAAGACAACTGCAGTGGAACCCGGGTTACGAGTTTAATTTGTTCCAGGATCAAGTGCGTAAAGTAAAAAACTCGTGACCCGGGACCGGTTTTCCCATAGGAATACATGTAAAACCAATTAATCCGTTCCAAGACCCGTTCCAAGTTTCTCGGGGTGTTTTTTTCTATGAACAGTTCATAGTGCCACAACATCTCCTTAATCTGTGCTGTTGTCGTAAGCTCCTCCTCATGGTCCTCCTCTGCGCTCCTGTTGTTGTAGCTAATGGAGTTCCTCGGTTGTGAGCTCCGCTTCAGTGTGGTGCAGATGGTGGACGTGCTCCTCAACCAAATCGGTCACTCGAGCACCACGAGAATGTTTTTTCCATGATCTCATGTTCCGCCTGCGTCCAGATCATATTACGGGTTTTCTTCTTAGGCCCCGTGATGAAACTACACAAAACGAAGCACTATTTCAGGGGAAAAAAGGCACAAATATGAAGCACAATAGAGCGCTAGTTTCACGTCTACGTTTCAGGACGGTCGGTGAGTAGCGCGCTCTCCTCTTGCTCTCGTGAACAATTTTACCCACAACCCGAGTTTTTGCTCATGAGCTGGTACAAAAATTTGCCCGATGTCTTCCTCCGTTTATCAAATGCTTCCGACAAAAAAAAATTTGGATACCGGATAACAAAAAAAAATTTGTTCAGTGAATGACGATTGACATGTCAACGCCCGAGTCACGTATGCGTCACTTCCGGGTCTCAACCATAGATGCCGATGGTGAGGCAGTCTTGTTTCTGAGCTGTGTCTTGTTTCACAGCCGGCTAGCGACTAGCGCTAGGGTGCCGCTAGCGCTAGGGAGCTAGCCTCAGTAGCGCCGGCTAGCGGCTACCACTGGCTAGTGGCTCCTTCTGGCTGGTGGCTAGTGGCTAGCACCGGCTAGCCGCTGGCTGGCCGGCTGTGAAACAAGACACAGCTCAGAAACAAGACTGCCTCACCATCGGCATCTGTGGCCCCAGACTTTATCACAGTGTTGTGACAGTGTTGAACCTGCCACCCTACTGCACAGTTTAGTCATCCCATGTAACCGCGGTTTTTTTTTTTTTGTTGTTGTTGTTTTTTTGATTAACCTTTGTATTGTGTTCAGTTGTGGCTGTTAAACAGTGGATACTGTATGTTCCTATATCCTCCGCCCTCCTCACAGGTGTAGTACTCAAACACATTTACTCCTTTACGTGGACTTGTTTTACAGAATACTTTACTTTTGCACCAAGTGAAGAAAACAAGAAAAATCATCGACGAACATGAATAAAACTGAACCAAAAGGAAGCAAAACTATCCATTAAATAAAAAAATAACAAAGAAAATGAACAAAACTGGAAAAAAGAAACAAAATCATCAGCAAAATGAACAAAATGCTTAAAAATGAAGACAATGAACAACAGTGAAGACAAAAAGGATGAAAATTATCTTCGTACTGAACAAAATAACTGAGGAAATGAGCAAAATAATTCACAAAATGAAGAAAATAATCAGCAATATCAACAAAACTGCAGAAAAAGGTAAAACTTTCCACAAAATAAAACAATAATCAAGAAAATGAAGGAAAAATGAACCGTTATCCTGCAAAATCAACAAAATAAGAAACAAAATCAACCAAAAAATAAGCAAAAAGAAAAAAAAAAAATCACATAAACGAGAAAAAATGAACAATGTGATGAAGAACGGAGCAAAAAAAAAAAAGGTTTTAATAAAAGGTCAATTTGACCCGAACACGAGACGAGGGTTAAATGGCAGCTTTATACCGTGATCATTTTGGTATCTTCATACTATACAAAATAACCAAGAAAATGAGCTAAATTATTCAGAAAATGGAACAAAATAATCATCAATATCAACAAAACTGCACAAAAAGAAGCAAAACTATCCACAAAAGAACAAGTTGAACAAAAATAACCAAGAAGACGAACAAATGTGAGGGAAAAATGAACAAAAGTGAAGGAAAAATGAACAGTCATCCTGCAAAACGAACAAAATAAGCAACAAAATGAACCAATAATCAAGTAAACAAGCAAAAATGAACAATATGATGACAAACCGAATCAAAACAGGTTAAAAAAAAATAAATGAATAAAATAAACCACAAAATTCACCCCCAAAAAAGATGAAACGAATCTCTTCTGTGCTGTAAAGTCCCTCACTATTCAAGTACTTTTATTTGAGTACTTCTCCATACTTTTACTTGATGACTGATTCTCTGTACTGCCTGGCGTTTCCCCAGCTTCTCCTTATAAATATATGACAAAGGCTCCAGCCTTGTAATGTAATGTAGTTTATTTATATGGCCCTTTAAAACAACCCGAAGGTGACCAAAGTGCTTTACAGAAAATAGACAGCATTAAAAACACACAGAGCATTAAAAACAAATAGCATAAACAAAAAACAATGGAAGGAACCGTGAATTCTGCTCTGTACAGAAAATCCTGAAGGACAATGTGTGGACATCACTTCACTTAGATTATGAAGGACAATGATCTGAAACGCACCAGAAAGTCCACCTTTGACTTTAAAAAAATGAAGGTTTGAAGTGGCCTCGTCAGTGTCTGGACTTAAATCTGATTGCGATGCTTAGGTGTGACCTGAACCAGGGCGTTCCTGCTCAAAAACCCTCCAATGTGGAGAATGGGGAAGTAAGGTGATTCACATAACGTTAAATGTGACATGGTTGTTGCTGCTCTGAGTATTTCACAAACTGCTGATCTACTAAAATTTTCAACCATCTTTAGAAAGAATAGTCCATAAAAGAGAAAGTATCCAGTGGGCAACAGTTCGACGGATGGAAAAAAAAAATACAGTGGACCCCGGGTTACGAGATTTATCCGTTCTGGGAACAAGCTCATGAAATGAAAAACTCATGAGCCAGGCCCCGTTTTCCCATAAGAATACATTTAAAACCAATTAATCCGTTCCAAGACCCAAGAAAACTCCCATACATACACACCCGTACGTGCACATTTATTCATTATTATTATTATTTGACAAGGAAGTTATGCTAATTATCTGAAAAGGAATGAATGACGTTAGCTCTAAAAATTATTTATCGTGACATGTTACCTTGACTTGACGTAGATGTGCTAAACGTAAAGAGCAAACGGTGACCGTATCACCAGCGATTACCTTCTTGATCCAAAGGAGGTTTGCAGTCGGTGACTAAGTCAACTATTTTACTTGCAACCCGAGTTTTTGCATGTGAGCCAGTATAAAATTTCGCCCGATGTCTTCCTGGTAACCCGAAAAATTCGTTTGCCAAAGCACTTGTAACCCTGGGTTGATGCCAAAGGTGAGAGGGTGAATGATTTGTAACTGGTTTGAGCTGGTAGGAAGGCAACAGGAATTCAAATGGCCACATTACATCAGAGGAAAGAAGGAACCCCATACAGCAGAATTAAGATAATTCTGCAAAGAAGAGTATGCCAAAATTCCTCCGCAGCGAAGTGAAAGACTCATTGTCAGTTGTCACAAAAGCATGATTGTTGTTGTTGCCGCCAAGAGTGACACAATACCGTATTTCCGGGTGATGTTTTGCTCCAGAATGTTAGTCGCACAAGCCAAAAAATGCATGAAGAAGGAAAAAACATGTATAAGTTGCTCCGGAGAACACGTCGCATTTGTCCAGGGAATGCGCTTCGGGCCAAGCGGCCGCGCGCTCGACGCCAGAAGCAAGAGCTCGTGGCTGGCCTCCCCACCTCACCGGGTAAGTGACGGCACCGACACGTCCGGTGTTCAGCTGATGGCAGGTACGGTTATTACTGGTAATGTCTACATTTTAAATTGTCACTAATACAGATGGGGCAGATGCAGGTACACAAGCCTACAGTGACCGCTAGCGGCTGCTGGTGTGACAAACAACCAATACTCAAAATAATTTAATACAATCATCGCTCTGGTATATTTGTCGCTCCCTTAGCCAGACTATGCAAAAAAATTGCTAAGTGTAATCTGGAAAATACGGTAGTTATTAGATTTAAGGGGGCAGATACTTTTTCGCACAGGGTCAAGTCATTTTGAATTGCTTTTTTCCCTTAACAAATGAAACCATTTAAGAAGCATTTTGTATTTACTTGGGTTGTCTCTGTAAATAAATCAAATGCATATGTAACTTGTCATTCTTTAAGTTCCTATTAAAATTACGAGGAGGTCCGGCTAACTTAGCTCAGAGTCAGTTCTCTAAGCCCCCAAGACAGCCCCCCGTAACTAATCCTGTCGCCAGACCCTGTGTGTTTGTACGGAATTTGAGTCATGTTGTATACTAGCCCTGGGTGATGTGTTTTGACCCTATCCTGTCGGAAAACTCACCCCCACACGTCTGCTTCCGGATCCAGCAACTCGCACCCACGGAGTCCGTCTGTCCGGCGGTCCATGTACCTTCTTCTGATGAAACCCAACCCAACCTGCTCTCGGGTCGTTTGGTTGTAGTTCAGAGTTTTTTAAGGTGAATATATACAATAGTGTTAGCGTGCTACTTAAAAGTTCGATTCTCAGTCCATAGGTCACTACGGTCCAGTTCTCTCAGCTCTGCTTCCTCTCAGAGCTGTTCTGTCAAAACTCTCGTTAATCTCCGACACCCTCCACCTGTTGGGTCGGCATCGCTTCTCGTCGCTCTCTACGTGGTCTGTCTCGTCTCTCGGCTGCCTCACCCCAGCTGCTTCGATTAGCTCGTCCTCACACAGCTGACTCCGATTCACGCTGATGACAGAGTTTACAAACCACGCCCACATCCTCCAAATATGCGTCAATCAGTGACTCCCTGAGCTGAAAACCACACCTACACAAACTCAATCGTAACAATCAATATAAAACCCAACATCAGATAAAAATAGGTATGGTTTGTTTTTTGTCCCCCCTCCACACGTCATGACCCACTCAGTACAAGTTCAAGACCCACTTTTGGACCCTGATCTACCAGTTGAGAACCCCTGCTCTTATATTATCTGAACATTATTACTGTATAATCCAGTTTCCATGATTGTTCTTCTATCGCCGCCGTATCGTCGACTTTTTACACTCAAACATGTTTTAGAATCGCATGATGAGAATAAAAACCAGTACAAGGTTTCATAGTTACTGGTTTCATTTACTGGAGTGAGGTCATTGGAATTCATTTGACACACAATACATACAGTGATATTCTGAAGTGTAAAATAAAAGCCTTAATATTTCACAGTTTTACAGTATGTACATGATATGTTCTGGTGCATATATATCAAATTTAACAGGTTATGTGTCTGTTATTAACCCTTGTGTGGTATCTGGGTCAAATTGACGCTTTGCCATATATTTGTAAAGAGAAAATGTGTCGTGTGGGGGAAAAAAAGGGACAAAATCATCACCAAAAACAAACAAAACACTTAAATATACAAAATACAAATACAAAAAAAAGGATGAAAATTATCTTCATACTGAACAAAATTACCAAAAAAATGAGCAAAATTATTCAGAAAATGAAACAAAATAATCATCAATATCAACAAAACTGCGCAAAAAGAAGCAAAACTATCCACGAACGTTGAACAGAAGGAAAAATGAGCAAATGTGAAGGAAAAATGAAAAACCAACAAAACAAGCAACAAAATGAACCAAAAAAAGGAAAAAAAAATCAAGTAAACGAGCAAAAATGAACAATATGATGAAGAAACGGAGCAAAAAAGGGTTAAAAATAAATAAATAAAAATCACCACAAAAATCAACAAATCACCCAAAAAAGGCTGAAATTAATCTGTTCTGTGGTATAAAGTTACTCATTTTATGTATGAGTACTTCTACTTCCTTTTACTCCAGTACTGATTCTACTCCCTGGCGTTTGCACACGACACAGCTTCTCCTTACAAATATATGACAAAGGGTCAATTTGACCCGAACACCAGACAAGGGTTAAATACACAATATTCCTATGGAATTCCTATAAATACACAATATTCCTATGCTTTAAGGAGGCACAGTTACAGTGAGATATTTAAAAAAATATAAACAAAAACACAAGTATTTACAGTATATACAGTGGGGCAAAAAAGTATTTATTCAGCCACCAATTGTGCAAGTTTTCCCACTTCAGAAGACGACAGAGGCCTGTAATTTTCATCAGAGGTTCACCTCAACTATGAGACAAAATGGGGAAAAAAATCCAGAAAATTACATTTTAGGATTTTTCATGAATTAATTGGTAAATTGATGTGACGACATCGGCTGTGGGAGCAATTATTAGAAAATGGAAGACATACAAGACCACTGATAATCTCCCTCCATCTGGGGCTCCATGCAAGATCTCACCCCGTGGGGTCAAAATAATCATAAGAACGGTGAGCAAAAATCCCAGAAGCACATGGGGGACCTAGTGAATGACCTGCAGAGAGCTGGGACCAAA
>JAQQAE010020647.1:0-10636 GCA_029823295.1 Pseudamia nigra | reverse complement strand
GCCAGATCAAACATGCAAATCATTGGTATTTCGCTGTGGCGACCCCTGAGGGGAGCAGCCGAAAGGAGAACAACAACCCTGTTTTCAATTAAACACATTTTTGAGAAACAAACTGATAAAATTCCTGAAGGATTTTCCATCTGTCACGATGTGCATTGTCTCTCTTTCAAAACAGAAAAAAAACACTTCAAGTGAGCCTAAACTTATTTATTTTATTTTTTTTACCTTTTCATTTTCACTAATCATGCATTCATTTTCTACCTCTTAATACCTGCAAAGGTTGGGAAGGGTGCTGGAACCTATCCTAGATGACGGAGCAAAGGTGGGGTACACCCTGGTTGAGTCACCAGTTTATTGCAGGGATGATATGTAGAAAGAGCCATTCACACTCATGTTCATACCTATGAGTATAAATTTGACCAAATTAGAGTGACCAATTAACCTCACCCTTTTTTGGATGTAAATAAAGTTGAAGTTGATGTGGGAGGAAGCTGGAGTACCTGCAGGGAACCCACACAGACCCGGGGTAGAATGTGAAACTTCCACACAGAAAGGCCAGGACCTTCTTGCTGTGAGCTGCTGGTGCTAACCACTGCACCACTGTTGCTGTCACATACCTTTTACTAATACGGTACTTAAAAAAAATGCATAAAATATTCTTCTGTGCAGAAGTTTTAGTTACCTCGGGTTTGTTGTCTTATCTTGTTATCAAGTTTATAATGACCACACACATACACAAAAATAAATATGCTACAATAGTAACTGGGCACTGCATTGGTTAGCAATTGTGCCTTACAGCAAGAAGGTTCGAACCCAGTGCCGGCAAGTTGGGTCTGTCTGCATGGTTTCTCTCAGGTACTCTGACTTCCTCCCACAACCAAAAACATGCAGTAGGAGTTAGGTTAATTGGTCACTCTGAATTGCCCATCGGTATGAATGTGAGTGTGAATGGTTGTCTGTCTCTACATGTCAACCCTGTGATGAACTGGTGACTCATCCAGGATGTACCAGCCTTTACCCTAAGTCAGCTGGGACATGCTTCAACCCCCCCGTCCCTTGTCAGGATTAAGGGGTAGAAAATGAATGAATAAAATAGTAACCTACAAATATCCACCTTTGATTTGTTGTTTTGATATGATTGTCAACAAAAATACAGAAAATATATGCACAGTATAAACACTTGGAAATTCTTTTTTGTGGCAAGACGTAAGCCAAACAATGAAACCTGGTTTTACTAGATCCCAAAAACATTTCAGGTGCAAAATGAGAGACACTTAATATTGACACTTGTCCAGAAAATGAAATGTTTCTATTTGTACTGTGAGTGAGAAATACAGTACATGTTTATGGTCATAAATTGCCAAAACAACAAAACTAAGGTACCTAAAATGTCTGTACAGTACCGTATATTTGATGAAAATGCAACTTATGGGATGTAAATTTCCACTTCAAATTACAGTAGTTGTATTTATTTATTTATTTTTAAAATAAATATTCTAGACTTTAATAGGCCAAGTAGACCTAAACCCTGAACACCACATTCAGATTAAATGTATTTGCTTTCATATTTAAAGAGTTTTTGTATTTTTACAAAACCTTCTTTCAACTAAATTGTTTCTTAGTCTTTGGCCAGAACAGATCTAAACATCCCATTTTACACAGATCTTGTTCATACCTGGTTATTTATGCATTATTGTCCGCAGTTGCATTTGCTAAAGGATTTTCTGTAGGGATGGAAGTGCCTCATTCATTCTGAAAGAAATAAGGAAATACAGTGTACCCGTTTGGATAAAAAATGGCTGATAGTAAGTTTGTTTGACTGCTTTTGTCATCATTTCCTTCAGGACACAAGCATCATAAATACTCCATACATCCTCTCATACAATTCTGGCTTTGGGGTTGTGCTGTTTGATAAAAAAAGATTGGTCTCTGGAGAATGTGTTGTTACTGTCATAAAGGGAAGGCCATGTCCACATTATTATTTTTCTCATTGCGGGCAGCAGTGTGCAGCTTTTCAGAGCACTTTAATCTGCTCTCCAGCCGGACACGTGGGACTTGGCCTTGCCCCCTCGTCACCCCCAGCAGTCTCGTGGTGGTAAATATCAGATGGGGCCTCTGCTGGTGCACAAATGATAAAATCAGCATTCAGAACAATTGCTTCCATAATGGGAGCTTTTCAACTGGTGGTTATGGCCCAAAAGTGGGTTTAAGGGCTGTTTGTACATGGTATTCTGCATTTTGCCATTTTTTAGATCTTGCATGATTGAAAGCAAAAAATAGTTACAGCCTGGGAGGTTGTTTTTGCAGATGATTTATTATTTCAGTGTTGGCAGCAAACATTTTAGAAACCTCCTATTTTGCTTTCCAGTTATATCTGTTTTTACAACTAGGCAGAACGTTAGAATTTTATACTTTTTTTCCCAGTAGACATTGTTAGATTAAAAAACAACTTTAATGAAGCAGTGTGTAGAATTCAGCACCATCTAGTGATGAATTTGCAGATGACAAAACACTCAATAGCCCAAAGCTCACCTTATCCATCCAAGTGGATCTGGAAGAAACAGATAGCTGTGGAAATGTGAAGACCCTCACCCTCGTTCATGCTTGGAGTGTTCATGGTGAACCCTGTGGAAGGAGACGCCCCTCTATGTACATACTGTACATGTGACACAATCTAAATAACAGTGATTTTTATTGTCTGATGATTATACACTAATTAAAGTAGAATTGTGATGGTTATTAGGTTGATAGGGAAAGAAATATTATTTGACCGATCCTGGTTGCCACCATTGAAAATGATCTGTGTCTGACTTGATTAGAAACTGTTGGAGTTAAAATCAGTTGGCGAGTTAAATAAAACAATATGTCAACACAAGACTGTCCTCTAATAATTAACAGTCACATGGGTCATTTCTTTAAATGCGTTATACTGTACTAAGATTCAAGGTTTTGTACTTTAATTAAGCACCCTCTAGTGGTGATAGAAGCAACACAACCCTAAGGTAATATTAATAATGCCAAAATCTCTTGCTGGCAGCGTGGTGCTCCAAGTATTTAGTGTATTTTATACTATGCTTCATTATTTTATTTTTTTCTTTATGTCCCTGACCATGCCCCTTTTTGGTAGCCTAAGAAACCAGCATCATGTTCCTGAATAAAAATAAGACCATGACATGGTGCTGAGTGGACTCAACAAATGATCCATGCACTAGTGGCTGTCTTTAAAACACTTTAGAAGAGTAAGTGTTGGTAGGGGTGCAATTTTATAAAGGCCATCACAGGTCATATTTGAGGGCAGGAACAAACTACTTTTATGGAAAACTTGTTTGTCAGGACTTAGATTTCTTGATTTTTAGATTAGATTTTTTTCATGTTTCATGTTTCCATTGCATATATTTTCCATCCATTGTCCCCATTTTCTTTACACTATGACTAAAAGTACTGTTCCTAAAAGTACTGTTTTAATATATGACTTACAGTATTACAATATGTTGCAGTGTATGGAATCATATCTTCTCCGTAGTGTATTTCCAAATTCTTGCCAGTACTTAGCTGTAATGCAGCCCTTTGTCTGTCTCCACAATAAAGAAAGAGATACATTTTTATTGAGAAAACATTGATTAGAAAGAAAAACAAATATGCATTGAAAGAATAAATCAGGATTTTCATTATCGGAGCACCCTGCCAAATGAAGACACGGTTTGGCACATATGGAAGAGTTAACCGCTTTCATTCTAACACTATTGTGTTTACCTCATCAGCTGTTTCACATTTTGTTTTCTAAATTGAAAAGCTAAAAGCAGTTATTTGAATATTGTAAAGATAATCTGAATGATGTAAAACTGCATAGCTTAAAATATTGCTTCTAAATATCATCCTTTAAACACCACAAAGAGAGAAAACCTTCCAAAATCGTAAAGACTGATCATTGCTGCCTAGCTGTAGAATATTTATGGTTAATATCTAAAAGATATACTGTATGATAATATGTGAAAAATGTAACAATATCAAGGAAGGAAGGAGCCACACTCATAATTTCCTGCTGTTTTGTTTTTAAAAGGGGGTGAGAAAGGCAACAAAAACAGGACAAATGGTGTAGAGTAATTGTTTTCCTTTGATGCTGACTGACACATATTGTTATTCCTATTTGAGCACCGTTTTGTTATTAATCAGTCAGGTCATGTGGTGAGTGCTGTCACTGCTGAAATAGCTTTAATATGGACTACCCCTCTGGGACAAACTTGGTCATTAACTCTAATGCCATTTTCTGCTACAGAAACCTTCCGCCCTCCCTTTTCACTCCCTTCATTGATTCCAAAATCAAGAGGCAAACGACTCCCAAGACATTTACACACACTCAATTCCCCTTCTTGGAAACTAAAGGGCTGGATCGAGTCTTTTGTTTGAACTTTGACCTGCTCTTCCGCTACACATAATCTCAGTCACCCTGAGGACAGGGGATTCACTTCAGCTACACCGGGTGTCTTAAACAATTTGTGCCTGGTTAAAAGCACGTGGACAGATCATTTACAGAGGCCAAAGAGGGAGGGCTGGGGGACATTACTAGGAGAAGCCAAAAAGGCCGTGATGAAAACGCAGGGAGGACAGGTCATATGGCAACCTGCATCTTTAACATCACTGCTATTGATTTTGAGGTCTCCCCATGGGCCGGGGAACAAAACATCATGAGTAGATACAGCCTTTGTGTATGTGTGTGTGTGTGTGTGTGGGGGGGGGTACATGTGTGTGTGAATGTGTGTGATATGTTACTGTGTCTATGTAATATAAAGCAAGCACCAGACTGAATGCATCGCTTGGTGACTTTGTGTTTGAGCTTGTACTTGACTTACTTTGACATAGGTTGTCAAAGTTATAACTGACACGGGGATAATATTAATGGCAATATGTAATATTTACATATTTAAATAAATAAATGTTGGCCTATGTTATGTACATATATTTTATATTGTGATATATACATTTACCTTGTCTTTTGGGTTTATCTTATTTACATTGGCACTTAAAACATACACTATATGAAATCTTGGTTATTTACTTTTACATGCCATATTGTTTCTTCAGCTTTTAATGGAGAATGAAAAATTACCCTATAAATCATTTCACAATGATTGATATGAACATTTTTACCTTAACATTTTTTCCATATTGATCATCCCTAGCTATAAACAAGATTAATAAAGCTTCAGTACATTGCCTATTCTGTACTAGGGCTGCATTATTTGGTAAGAAATTGTGCAGAGAATATTGCTGTTTGTGATTTTTATTTTTATTTGTGTCACCTTGCTTGGCTCTGAAATTAATTGCACAGAGTACCAATTTCCAAAATTTTGCAAATCATACAGTGAAGCATAAAAAGTGACAAATTCAATGATGAATTGACTTTCATTTTGCAGATTTCACACATTAACTTTCTTTGTTCACTGATACTGAATCGACCATATCTGATAAGAGGTTGTGTTTATTGTTTTTAGATCAAAAATGAACAACAAAGGAACAAAAGTAACAAACATGAGGAAAGCTGCCACCAGAATGAATAAAAATGAATTAAATTAACAGAATTTGCAAAAATGGAACAAAATTATCACCTGAATGATCAAATTGTAGCAAAAATAATCAGCAAAACCTCACTAATATGTTCAAAAATGAGCAGAATTATCAATAATGTGAAAAAAATGAACACAATCATCACAGAAAAAAATCTGTAGAATCAGATCACCCCAAATCCTCCTAAAGCTGCTCCTTTAAAGTGTAGCCTATTATATAATTGCTTTTCTATAATTCTGTAATTTCCTCCTGAGTCATATCAAATAGAACTTCATCAGCAATGGTGGTAAAAACAACTCCCATGATCCTCTGCTGCTTCATGGTGTCCTCTGCTGCCACATCTTTTATTATTGTTTTGATTGAGAAATGTCTGGTTGCAGAAATACGACAAGGAATACAGTATTTACATGCAGAAATATCTACATGTACATGTAAGTGTCATTAATTTCTGTGCTTCTCCATGTGTGTTCTGTACCAGCCTAGAACGAGGTACACAGTGTAGACTATTTAACCGGTTCTTGAATAATTATTTTTATTCATACTGTATGTACAGTATATTGGCAAACTAATGTAACTACTTCTTCAGACTTTAATGGGCGATTACACTTTTCAAGAAGCTTGACCAACACTTGTGTTCAAGCTCTTAAAATTGTTTATATCATTTCAGAGCCAGTACATTTGAACAATTGCCAAATGTATTTTTTGTAGCTTTATGTTGTCTTTTATAAAATGTGAGAAAAGATCAGGACTGAACTGTTATCATCTTTTGCTGAAATTTGGCGATCTGAACATAAGATTTTTTTTTTTTAGAGAATTAGAAAGAATTTCAAAAATACTACATGTAAAACCATTTAAAATAAGCTTGACTATATACAGAAGCAAAGGCTATAGCTGACTGGTTTTTAATATAACAGTATTTTTTACTTGTTTCTCACATAATGAACAAGCTGTTCATACTATGTGAGTTTGTTCTTTCATATAATTTCATCCAATTACTGTTGTGATGATCCAGAGCTTCAGCAACTAAACATCACATTTTAACAGTTGTTGTATTTCATTAAAATGTTGAACTGAAACGTAGAATAATAAAATAAAAATCTGAATGCTAAAATCATCTCTAAATCCTCACGTTAAATCTGATAAGTTAAAAAACCTGCCTCGATGCTCTGGATTCACATACTGTACTTTTAATGAATTGGCGTAAGTAAAAAAGAAAAAAGACTACAGTTTGAGCTTCTTTGGAGCATGTGCAGACTCATGTCACTCTTAGGTTGAAACATAAAGCACTTGTTGAGGTGATTTGTCCAGAAAAGGACAAAATGAGCACTAGAAGTAAATGAAAAATAAGAACCCAGAGTTTTCAGCCTTTTGCCATTGATCAAATTTTAATCAGGTTGCCTTTTGAGCAAATTCATTCTGATTGAAATAGTGTGAATGTAGTTAATTGAAATGCTGTAGAGCCAAAGATGAAATACTTACCTTTCATTAACTACCTATTCACTATTGTATATTGAAGAGCTCTGAAAGAAATGCCTGCACAAGTACCAACAATATATTGCATAGTAAAGCACTAAAATCCTACTAATGTCTGTTGAAATAAGCAATAAGGCATTGAAAATGATGCATTTAAGAGAAAAAATATTACCATTGGATAATAATGGACTCAGCTGTTGTTGGTTAATTAGATGTCCTTGTGAGATAGGGTCGCCTTCAAAAGCAACAATAGATCTTTTCATCATGCTTCTATGGCTTTGCTATTTAGGCCTTCCTTTCCGGACTGTTCAAGGCAACCACTAGCCCATCTTTGGAGATTTTTTTTGTGTCCATCATTTCATATCATTTAGAGTCACTGTTATCTCTATCTAGATATTTCAATTACATGGCTTCTTTGCCACAATGTAATTTATTGAGTCACTGATTTGCACAGTGTTATTGGTTCACTGTGTAGCAGTAATGGTTTTGCAAACCACAAAAGCCACCAATCGTTTCTCTCTCTCTCTCTCTCTCTCTCTCTCTCTCTGTGTTTAGAGTATCAGGTCCACTTATGGTTGGCAGGAGTGTAGTAGTGGATCTGTGGTTATCAGTACAGTAAATATTTCATACATTAAATAGAAAATTATAAATCAATTCAATTCAATTCAATTCAATCTTTATTTGTATAGCGCCAATCATAATCGCAGATTATCTCTAGGCGCTTCACAATTTGAGGCCGAAACCTCATGACTATACAGAGAGTAATATCATATCAGCTTTCAGCCTTTCAGATCTTGACACTGGAAGAACAAAGGTAAAAAAAGATGAATCTATTTATTTGAACACATATTACCACCAGGGTTATTATATTTAAGGAAAACTAGAACTGAAAGTGTTTCTTTTTTCTCTTGCTTTCCTTATTATAAAACTAAAATGTACAGAAATTCCCTAAGAACTAAAAATACCAGTCAGTTTCTACAACTTCACTAACCTAAAATAATTAACCGTTTCATGCTGAAATATTTATGTGCAGGAGAATATATATAGCAGCACAGAACAGTCTAATACTAATTTACATTTCAACTATTTATTCAGGGTATAATGTATATAAGAATTATGGCACAGTAAAGAGGGCTTTTCTGGTCAGGTCCATTTCTATCTGAAATGTGTTGTCAAAATGTGTATGTCTGTAATTGTGATGTGAAACTGGAGAAAGTATCTCAGAGTAAGAGCAGTTGTTTGTCACAGTTCAAAATGTGACCTACTTTAATAGAAATAAGTGTAACAGTAAAATTAGGATGTTGATGGAAGTTGTCAGTGCCACAGCCTTCTGACAAAAAGCTCCACCCTGTGTAATAGAAGCAGCAAGATCTTTATTTACATGAATAAATCTCAAAGTTCCACAGTAACAAATTCTCAGCAGGAATGTTTAGTTTGTGTCCATCACAAACTTCATAGCGGCGGAGACTTGACGCAGCAGTCTGGTGTGCATAAGAGGTTTCCCCTTCCCCTGAATCAGTAGTGCACAGAGCAGGTTAACAGTCCTGCGCCCAGGGAGATGAAAAAGCATAAATTAAAGCACTCCCTCAAGGAGAAGAGGGGGTGCTGGGTTACTGAGGCATTATCAGCAGCGGGTGAGAAGCACACAGAGCTCAGTTTCATCCTCATGTTCTTTGTTAACACAAAGGGGGTCACCTCCATATGAAAGGAAATATAATAACACAGAGACCCACGCACAATGGTGTACTGCTGACAAATTCTCACCTAATTCTGCCCTTAGATTCACTATTCTAAACTTGGCCTTTTTTTCTGCGTTGTATAGGGAGAGGCAGCTTTATATGCTGCAAAAAAACAGAAAAAGAAAAAAAAATCCTGTGTGGAATACAATATGTTTGCTGATGAAAAATATAGTGCAAAAATAAAACAAGCACGCACAGGCTCACTTGAGAAATGTTTTAATTATATACAAAAGAATGTGGCTAATAAAGGAGGGAATTAAGGCAAATGCTCGGAGCGATTGTGGGAATTTGGCCAAAAGCAAATGAGTTGCCTCACAACCTCTCTCTCTCTCTCGCTTTCTCTCTTCCTTTTGCTGCCTCCCTTTCTCCATCTCCCTCTCGCTCCCTCTCTCTCCCTCTCTCTCCCCGCCATTAAAAAGCCTGCAACTTCAAGCAGTTTTTTAATCAGCTAAAAAACATATGTGGCTTTGCAGCTAAGACAGCTTGCCCAGGCGCTGATAAATGCCTATCACTAATTTGCATACGGTAGAAGCTACCCTTTAATCAGAACCTCTAATCCCTGACGGTATTAATGATTTTTTTTCTCTGCGTATAGTATCATGTTTGCTAATTCCAAAGTGATCAGCTTCTTGTATGCGTCTCTTTTTTTGTGCTGGCATAATGGCCGAGTTGAGAACTTCTGTTATCCTACTTTGGCACATAATTAGGACTACAAAGGGGGACAAATCACGCTGAATAGGACTCACAAAGAAGAGCTCCTTTTTTCAACCCCTCTCTTTCTGCTGAGCTCTCGTTAGCAGTTGTGTCACTTCGCATATAGCTGCAGAAATGGGGAGAATTTGATGCCAAATCTTGAGTACACGACAGCGCTTAAGAGTTCTGCCCAAGCACAGAGGAAAATATCAAAATTTACCATGTAATTAAAATGTCTATCACCCCTTGGCTGGCTTAGAGGTTGCATTTTCTCCTTAAAGTGGCACTCTAGGCTATAAAACATTCCTCTTAATTTCTTTACCAAGCACCTTGCACAGTGCTTGAATTTGACCTTATTTTCTGCTTTAACAAAATATACTCTTTAATGATTAAAAACACAACTTAAGTTTGTGACATTTCAACAAACTGCTTTTAGTGTGATGAGGGTCATTGAAATGGTAACATGAAAGGAAGTAAATATGCTGGATAAACAAAAAGCAAAATAATAGCTTCAATGCCCTATAGTTTTGGGTGCGATACTGAACGTGGATTAAAAATGAAAGAGGAAAAAGAGAAGCTGAATGTCAACTAGGTACACATGACAGCTGATTTATACAATTCATTTGGGCCATTACTTTTCATTAAAGATCAAATGAAATGGGTACTTACTTACTAAGAGGCCTTTGGGGAGCTGAATTGCAGAGAAGAAAGAAGATTAAACTTTACATTCAGCCCCAAATTTAATTCAGAAGTAATCAATCGCATAATGGGCCAGCAACTGTAGCCGGGGTGATTGAAATGAAATTACCATATTTTTAATCTTAATTTTCCACACTGTTTATCTGACACTGTCAATATAAAATACAAACAGATAATGAAATAGCATTATATTGACACTACAATCATCTCTCGAGCAGCCCTCTGTGATTAAACCGCTGGAATGTTTGATTACATTTTGTTGGCTGACATTACAAATGACACGGATGCTTCGCCGAGACTTGCTGCCGGCTGGAAAATGAGCCTATCCATCAAGGACTCCTGGCAGCTTCTCCCTTCCAGTCGATGGCTACTGCCAACGGTCTGGGCACCCTTCTGTCAAGCCGTTTAGCACCCTAGAAGAGGGAGAGGGGGGTTGTTAGGGGTGGATGTAGGTTGAAAAAGAAGCG
>JAQQAE010020646.1:0-10636 GCA_029823295.1 Pseudamia nigra | reverse complement strand
AGCATAAATCCTGTTATCATGGTTCTGAATAGATAAATATCCATCACATCCCCAGTGGACAGCGTCTCAAAAACACACCGACCCCTACATGTCCAGCAGCCGCTGTCCTCAGAGGACCTTGAGTTCCCCTCAATCCGTTCCTGCGTGTCAATTTCATTGAGGTCCAGCTGGTCAATTCTATGTTGTTTTGAGTTCTTTGGGGGGAGACGCTGACAGAGAATGAGCACAAAAAACACACAGACAGACATAGCAAGCAGGTTAACGGGGACGGGGAGCAGATAGAAATGCATCCGCTCTCTCTGAAGCCGGAAGAAGGAAAAGGAGTAAATGTACTTGAGTACTACCCCTAACTGCTTTTAAGAAGGCATTTTCCATGTTTTTGTGGCCACCATAGCAACAGGTAGCGGTGTTTAATTGATTTTAAACTGTTTCACCACTAAATGCCACTATATTACATACAATAAGCTTTAAATTTTGATTCCACTTCATGAATTAGATGTGAAGAAAGGCTACTGAGTTAGGGGGATTTGTGCATTTAGTATGATAAAAGACATCTTTCAAAGCCATAGAGCTCATGGTTTTGGTTAATATTCACAATAAAGTAAAATCATAACTAAATTAATTGTAAACATCTATTATCTTTATTTGTTAATGACATGAAATAGACTGTGACACTAATATACTGAAAGCAATGCAGTTCACTTATACAATACATAAATCATAATTTGTTTTTTTAATTGATATTTCATACCACTCTAGTTCCCATTAATAGGAATTCTACTATCTGTTTCTTAATATTTCATGGTATCATTCTCATATAAATTCATTACCTCAGTGAGGCAGGAAAGTTAATTGTGAGCATACGGTGCTTATGCAAACTGGAGGCATAGCTGCATCTGGCAGATTGCAAAATGCAACAAAGCAAACTCCAGGGAGAATAACTGTCTTCCAAGCGTTCAGATAAAGGCATGGCCATCACATTCCCTTGGGAGCAGAATTCCATTATCTACGTGGCCTTTCAACGTGCTCGGTTAGAGGAAGTGGTGACATGCCTGTGAGTGGCAGGTGCCACCGCATCACTGAATTTCTGTCTTCATCGTATGTGTGTGTGTGTGTGTGTCTGTGTTGATGTATGCCCATCTGTCACCTCCTGGCAGCTGTTATTGCCCTGTTCTGCCGCCAATATGACATCATCAAGGATAATGATTCCAGCAACAATAAGGAGAAGGCCAAGCCTTCATCGGAGAGGAGCACACCGGAGCACCACAGCGGAGGGCTTCTGAGGAGCAAGGTGGGAATGACACCACCACATTCAGCCATGCAATCACTCTTCTAGACATCTGAAATGCCTATGTACCGTAGAACAGAGCCAGAAATCAGCCATTACTACCTCTGTCCAGGGGGTTGTGTTTCCATGTCGGTTTATTTGTTTGTTTGTTTGTCAGCAGAATTACGCATACCCAACTGGACAAACTAGGCTCTTGGACTATGAATGAACTTATTAGATTTTGTAAATGATCTAGGATTCAGGATCACTTTTTAAATCATGTTCTTTAATATTGCAAGAAACATTTTTGGCATTTTGGTTGACTTTTTAGCAGATAATGTATTACCTGACACTTCCTGGTGGGGGAGCCTTTTTTTGGGGGGAGTTTTTTTGTGTTCACACCATGTCCAATATGGTGGGATTGAAAGATAGGGAAGTTTTTGACATTTGTTGCAAATATCACAAATAATAGGCTAAAAATCTAATAGGTCCATCTGCAGCCTAACGTGCCACCTCTGGTGAGAGTTTCATCAAAATAGTTTTTGACTAATCCTGCTAATGGACAAACAAACAAACTACAAAAAAGCACTGATACATACTGTATGTGTGCACAGAGAGAAACAGTTATTTTTTTAATTGTCCACGTCTGAAGTCATTTTATGACTTCATTTGAACATATTTTTACTTCAACTACATGATGTCAATTTTCCAGTCATTTTGGGACATTAGTTCTGAAGCCCCGTTGGTTGCTGAGACATCATCAAAAATGTATTGTGGATATGAAGCGGATATGAAGTCATAATATGGGTTCAGCATGATTTTAAAATGTTCTGGTTATTTTGTGACCAAGATCACCTGTTTAGCATGGATAGTCGTCGAGGTATGATGGAAAATGTGTTTTAAAAGATATGTCGGGTGACCTTGACCATGACTGATCCACCTCAGAAATGAATCTCCTTGAGATATCCACCAAGTTCGGTGAATGCATCTACGTAGGCATTACTGAGTTACCCTGCGGACACACGCTGAACACAGACACATGTACAGTATAAGGGCGAAAACAATACCCTGTTTGCTGTTTCACCAGTGTGAAGGGTAACAAAGTGACATGAAAGGTAAAAATTCCTGTATGTATATTACAAAGACAGGGCTGGGCAAATACACAACATGAATGCCTTCTAGTTGTTATCATGATATACACTGATATGTTTTTTTATATTGTGATATTTAATTATGATCATAATGGTGCACAACATTTATGCCATGACTTTATTTTTTTTTCTCCAGTACCAATTATGTTTTTAAACTAGAAAACCATGACAAGCATTTCATTTATGCATGCACTGATGCATGAACTATGAATCCTTACTTCTGCTTTGTTTAAAATATCATTGTTTTCCTGATAATCAGCTGAACCCATCAACCACTTGACTAATTCAATACATCTTGCTCATGCTGTAGTAAATGTGATCGCTGAGAAAAAATTACTTTATGCATCACCTCTTTTGCATCAGTCTGCCGTGGCTTCTTTTACTGTAAGTCTTTTTAAAACAGACTTTGCCCCAAGGACATCAGCTGTTGCATTTAAACAAAATAATGGAAATAGAAAATCTGTAATCCTGGGAAGTCAACAGTAAAAACGCAAACATGTCAGCAACTTCATTGGCACAGTAAACATCTCACAGTTTATGGAAATGTGACTGCTGTGTGCACTGTCTGTCAATGATTTGAATGCCCCTGCTTCAAGAAATGTGAAAATCAAGTCTCTTCATGGGGGTGTGAGAACATGCGTTGAACACCTGTGGATTCTTATTTTTGAGCATCAATTTAAGTAGAAATGGACATGAATGCACAGGAAATTATTAGAAATTAACAAAATACGCAGCAAAAGGAACAAAAACAGAACAAAAAATCCCCCAGGAAGAACAAAAACAGAACAAATTAATCCACAAAATGAAAATTGAAAAAGAATTATCACTGAAAAATCCTCACTGAAATCTCTGCAGGTGCATGAGAAGTGTCTTTAAACAGTAACAAACACTGAGGGAGGTGATGAGGTCAGGACCATCAGGAAATAAGCCCGTTTACATCATCAACGTTGACCAAATAATGATCTTCACTAAAATTAACTAATGGGCAGAGTTATAGTATTTCAATGGTGTTGCCTTATCTCCCTCCAGTCCTCATTAGGTGGGTGGGTATTGATGAGGAGGGGGTTCTTTGAGTTTAATTAGCATCTGATAAACAATCACCCTGAACATGCCATTAAAACTTAATGAGTACACAAATTATATCCTGTAATGAACAATATGATCAATAAAATAAACAAAAATCAACAAAATAAGTAAGAAAATGAACAAAACAACCCAGAAATTTAACAAGAAACTAAACAAAATGATCAAGAAACTGAACAAAATTATCAAGAAACTGAACAAAAGTGAATAAAATAATCCAGAAAATTAATAAAATGATCAAGAAACTGAACAAAGTAATTAAGAAAATGCATAAAACAACCCAGGAAACATATCTATCTATCTATCTATCTATCTATCTATCTATCTATCTATCTATCTATCTATCTATCTTACCTACCTACCTACCTACCTACCTACCTACCTACCTACCTACCTTCCTACCTACCTAATAATGGGTCATCCATTTGTTTGTGAAATTTTCTCTATTTTCTTGTCTCTAATGTGGTTATTCTATGTAAAATTTTTGTTCATCTGGGGCATATTTTGTTCCTTTCTGTACTATTTTGTAAAATTTTATTCACTTTGTTGATCATTTTGTTCATTTTGCTCACTTTCTGAATCATTTTCTGTTCATTTGTCCTCATTTTGTCCGTTTTCCTAATTTCAATTTGTTGTCTGTTTTCCTAATTTCCCATTCCTACTTTCCCATTTTCTTGGTTATATTGTTAAATGCTGATAATTTCTTGAATGATTTTAAGCATTTCATGTTCATTTTCCTTCATTTTGTGTGCTAATTTCCCACTTGCCCATTTCCTTGATTTTTTTTTTTTTTGTCAATTTAATATTTGTTTTCATTGTAAACGCACAAGTTGGTGCACTGACATTTTGCCAGAACACAGAAAATTCAATCAAGAAAATTGTGCATTTTCTTGATTGCACTGATTTTATGTTATGTAGCTATGTCTTTGCTAGTTTTATAATTTGGGTTTTATTAATTTTTGTCCCAAGGGGATGACCTTTTTTGTTGTTTTGTTTGATTCTGTTCTGGATCAGTTGGGAACATGAAAATAAAACATAAATAGTGATGTAATTTCATGTCGTCTTTTCCAGTTTCATCCCTCTGTACCATCGATTAATATCATTGAAGTCTGAGAAGGACACCGAAGATGCTCTCGTCTCGATGCATTGTGAAATGTCCCCTGCAATGAGCATAAAGAAGATACAATGTCTGATTTCAATGAAGAGTGTTTTCTTGGACAAAAAAATGCCCCACACATATGTACAGTATTTGTAGAAAAGTACACTTTAAAACACTTGTGCACACACAAACACACTCGTTGCAGTAGCTAGCAGAAACCTAAATGAATACATAACTGAATGTGAACCCATGGAACAGGGTGCTTTGTATGTTATTGCAATACAACACACTACAGTATCATCTCTGGGAGGCCTGTCGTCATGATTTTAAATATGCAGTGTATTTTTGATAATGGCATGTGCACTTAGATACCATGTTTACCTGTTATAGGCTATTGAAATCTACATAGTTCATTGTTTTTTCATTAAAGCTATAGATCATCTACTCTTTAATGAGAAATGTATATTATTATCTAAATGCAGCTAATGGGAGGAGAACAAGACATGTATTCTAAAGTCATTTTGAAGAGGAGAGGAAATAATGTTACAGTGTGGTTGTTTGATTTGCATCTTAACTAACATATGGCACTGCAGTGACACTTGTAATGATTTGGATTTATCCGAAAAGACAATTTGTGAATTTTTGTCACCATCTGATGACCTCACTGACCAGATGCAAATTGACCAAATTGACCAATTGATAGTGACAGAGTGAAACAAAATAAAATTTTCAGATAAATCCATAGACTGTAAATATACATGTACAGAATAAGGGCCTATGTCCACAAAGAGCGTTTTTAGTGCACCCACTGTGTTCAACGTTACTTTCTGAGTGCTATTTTCCAGCACGTCACCCAGCATTTTCTTGTTGCTCTGGTTACGTGCAGGTCGACTTTTACTATGTGACTCAAGAAAGGTGCAAATTTTGACAGTGGCGCCCCAGGTAACAAACGCTTCTGCTAACAAAAATTTCAGGTAACGAATAAACCCATTGGCCAAAACATGTCCCAGCTAATGAAAAAATGATTCAGGTTACAGATTTTGTATATGGAAAAGATTCAGGTTACGACTTGAGAAGTCCGGGTTACAATTTTTTTTGTAACGGGAAAGACTTAACTTCCGGGTCTATCTCAGCTGAGGTAAACGTCAACGTGAACTCCGCGCTGTATATTTGCCTTTTTTCACCTAAAATACTGCTTCATTTTGTGTTTTTCATCATGGGACCTAAGAAAAATGGTTGTCTGTCTCATCCTCCTGCGGTAAGTGCCTTTATTAATCAATAAATGTGCACATATGGGTGTGTAATACATATTTTATATGGGCGTTTTCGTGGGTCCAGAATGGATTAGTTGGTTTTACATGTACCTATGGAAAAACTGGCTCCGGCTAATGAATGATTCGCCCAAAGAACGTGACTCCGGAACAGATTAAATTCGTTAGCCAGGGCACCACTGTACTACTATTTTTAGCTCACAAAATGTTGGTATAGCATTTTTTTTCAGGCAAGAATATTGTGTATTAAAATTAAAATCTGTGGTTGATTTATAAAGATGAAGCCTATTTAGAGATTTGATCTGATGATTTTGGACAGGCGTGGAGTGAATGTCTAATTAAGTGAAGTGAAGAGGGGAGGTAGAGCAAGAGAACAGCCTGGAAAGTGCTTTTTGAATTTAATGACATCCTTACACACCGGGCATTACTAAGTTCACTGTTTACAGGGATACTCACATAGTTAACACAGAGAAATCACATGAGTGATTCAGAGGTACAGTATGTTTGTGGCTGCATCAGAGTGACATGTCAAAATGTCCTGTTCACACAACTGTAACAGATGTTGTGGACATTCAGTTCCTTCATAAGATCATGGAAATCTGTTACATAATAAGAAAGTCAGTTTCCCTCCAGCACAGCACAGAGAAGTTTACACTATTTACTTCCAAAGTCCCACCCCTTCTCAATTTTGATTGGTCACAGAGTGAGGAGTAATGGACAAGTATAGCACCTTTAGCCCGGTGCAAAAAACACTGTGAGCTGATGGCAGCCTAGTGCTGAGTTCCATAGGATTTGAATGGAAACAAGATCCTGCAGGCACCAAAAACATTCTCTGTGGACTCAGGCCCTAACCATGACATCACCCATCAGGGCATCATTATGGAGCCAAGAACAGGATGTGGCCATATAGCCTGCTGCCTCAGTAAAACTTCATCATGCATTGCCCTACAAAGGCATATTGCAATGTTGTTAGTATAAGCATTTGACCTCAACTACAAACAGGCTGCCTGTCAAGGAACCATCTATGTTGTATGGTCAAGGAAGAGAAGATATGTTTTAAGATATTATATTTTGATAAGAGATCAAAATAAAAATCATCATGACACATGAAAAAGAATTCATTTATGATATCTGTAGAGAAGTTCAAGGTAACTCTTTGAGTGTCAGGGCTTTTTGGAGCCAAAAGGATGGAGCTTCTGCTGAATAAATCCAAGCGACTAACACATTTAATTACAGTGCCATATGTGAACTAAGGTACAAATAAAATAAAGCCCCATAACATTTTTCAACATTTATGTCCTCTTTCAAGAACAAAAATTAGTATTTGTTTATTACTTTCATTTAACACCATTCTCTTGATATTATAGTGCTTATTTTTCATATTTCACACCTAACAGCATTGTGAGTGTAGAGTGCATACTGTCTTATATTCATTTACTAAATAAAGTTGCATGCAGGTCATTTGCCTGTAGAATAGCATTTGATGTGTATTCAAAGTTAGATGCCAAAATGGAGAAATAAACATGAATACAGTTCTGTGAGGATACAAAGGTTTGTTTCCTCTGTTTCCTTAATCATTTCATTTTAGAGCTTTTACATTTCCTGACCACTGTATTGCCTACAATGTAAAATAAATCTTTTGAATGTCCCATTGCTAATTGCAGCTAATGTAATGAACCTACTTCCGATGTCTGCAAAATGGACTTTCACACAGATCCAGTGACTCAAAGGTGCATTTTGGGTTAGCCAAGAGTTAGAAAACTGCTTACCATGCAGCAATGCAAATGTGCATTTAACACAAAAAATCTTTCCAAGTAGTGATATTATAATGATTCAATAATTAACTTTATCTAAAAGTGTTGTTTTTAATCTAAGGCAGAAAGTGCTTGCAGTGCATGGAGGGGTTTTCTTCCCATTTCTGCCCCAAAACTGTATTTCATTATGTGGTTACATTATATGAAGTAACCCCTGTTGTAACATCAGAATGCAATAACACAGAAAGACGTAGAATAACAATGGCAATGACATAAGATAAAAACTATGTAAAAAATATAATTGAAGACGTAATTTGGGAAATGCAGGTGACAAAAAGGCATAGTATTTATCTCTGGGTCTTGAGTCGATAAGGTTTGGGACCTAAATGACTTGCGTAAAACGTATTTTGCAGAATGCAGCAGTAATCTGTTTTAATAGAGGCTAAGCTTTAAAACCAAAACAACAGAAAATACTGTACTTCTGTCCACACGAATGGTCTGGATAACTGTTGGCACCAGGACAATTCAAACAACACAGACAAGAATCATGGCATCAGACTTTTTTTGGTTCATCGTCTCAAATGAACAAACATGCCAGCTTTAAACCCAGAGAAAAAGTCATTAAATATGTCTGGAACTTGTAATGTCATGCATTTTGAGCATTTACAGTATATTCATCTTCTTGATTATTTTGTCCATCTGTTTATCATTTTTGTTCATTTTGTGGATTTTTACGTTAATACAGTAGTTTAATGATTATTTCCATTTTTAGTTCATTTACTACATACTTTTTTTTCAAATTTTGTCCATTTTCTTAAATATGTTGTTGATTTTGTCATGTCTGTTTTCACTGTCTTTGATTTTTATTAATTTTTCTTCATTTTTCTCTACTTTCTTGGCTATATTACTGATTTTCAGTCAATTTGTGGATGCTTTGTTTATTTTCTTGATGATTTTGTTCATGGGTTTATTATTTTGTTTGTTATTAATTATGTTTATTTTCATTCATTTTGAAATATTTCAAATGTTTTTGTTCATTTTCTTAATTATTTTGGTTATTATCTTGCTTATATTTTGTTCATTTTTGTACTGATTGCACTGAATATTTCATTCACTTTTCTTGAGCAGGTACATTTTGTGATCATTTTTACTCATTTGGGTGATAGTTGATACCTTTTCTTAATTATTTGTTCATTTTCTTATATTTATACATTTTATGTTAGATTTTTTTCATTATTCTTTCTTAAAATGTATTTTTTATTTTTTATGGGACTTTTTCCTTTGTGGGAAATTAATTTTAACGACACATGGTACATGGTTTATTCTGTTCATTTGGTGGTTATATTTTTAATTCTTACTTGATCATCAGAGTCTATTCTCATACATGTGTTCACTTACATTTTGTCTTTTACATTCAAATAATAAAACCATAAAAAATGCAATGTTACATGCATTGTGCATAGATCAGTAGGAATCCATTCAGTGTCAGCCACACTAACAGTATATTACTCTATACTTTCACACTTCATCACAGACACATATAGCTATTGCATTTACAGTATTGTGTTCCTTTATTCCATATTCCTCTATTTCTACACTTTATAGCAGTCATCTGTCCAGCTGCTGCTATACTTACCCACAAAGGACCAGAAGTTATTACACACAATTCTCTATTGCTCCTCAAAAGAAGAAACTCAATAAGCCGTTTCACCTGGCCTTTAAACTCAACTGTTCCTCATCAAAAATGTAATTACACAGATGTTTTTAAGTGTGACACTCATCTTAAAATAGAAAGTGATTACAGTGTCTCAGAGATTGATAGATAATATTGTACACTTTTTTCTACCCTTGTTTTCCCTCTGTGTGTGAGGACAGCGCTGCAGATTACATCTAGATGATGTATGGTCTGTTTGGTGAAGATAAGGCTTAGTTAGATATTACATGTTAGATAGACTTTATCTGTAAATAAACAGATCAATAGATAAACCATACAGTGTGTCCAGGATGCTCTTTGAATTATTTTACTGCCTCGTCGTGTGTTACTGGGTTGCTATGTACTGTATCTGCATAGGACGTGATGGTTCTGAAATTAAATGTTATTACTTTTTCACAGCATTTTAAATTTCATCAAAAATGAACCATTATAGTACAGGAATATAGCATACTAGCTATAACAATACAACAGGTTCTTGTGTAAAGAATCACTATGCTTTGCTGAAGTGAAAATACTAAAATAGAAAAGCATGAAAAAGTACAGTATAACACCCACAGTAGCTATTTAACACTGCTGGTTGGTCAGGAGGTAGGTAGGTACTGTAGGCAACACTGCTGGTACATAGGTAGGAAAGGAGGTGCATACGTAGGCTGGTAACACTGCTGGGAGGTTAGGTAGGTAAGAATGGTGATGATGATGATAGACAGATAGATAGATAGATAGATAGATAGATAGATAGATAGATAGATAGATAGATAGATAGATAGATAGATAGATAGATATTGTACATACATACATACATACATACATACATACATACATACATACACGCATACATACATACCGTCATTTCCGCACTATAAGGCGCACCTGAAGGCCGTCAATTTTGTCCAAATATGACAGTGCGCCTTATAATCTGGTGCGCCTTATAGTGCGGAAAATACGGTACACTACCTGGACAAAAAACAATTTGCCACCCAAAAAAAAGGTCACACAGTCAAATACAGTATTTCATTGGACCGCCTCTAGCTTTGATTACAGCATGCGTTCAGTGTGGCATTGTTTCTATAAACTTCTGCAATGTCACAAGATTTATTTCCATCCAGTGTTGCATTAATTTTTCACCAAGATCTTGCACTGATGATGGTGGAGTCTGACCACTGCGCAAAAGCTTCTCCAGCACATCCCAAAGATTCTCAATGGGGTTAAGGTCTGGACTCTGGTGGCCAATCCATGTGTGAAAATGATGTCTCATGCTCCCTGAACCACTCTTTCACAATTTGAGCCCGATGAATCC
>JAQQAE010020645.1:0-10637 GCA_029823295.1 Pseudamia nigra | reverse complement strand
ATAGGGTGAGATGGAGGCAGATGATTCGCTGTGGCGACCCCTGAAGGGAACAGCTGAAAGGAAAAGAAGAAGAAGATAGCCGTGAGGTCTCGGCCTTGAATTGTGAAACGCCTTGAGATAATCTTCAATTGTGATTGCTGCGATACAAATAAAATTGAATTGAATTGAAGTTAAATAGTACACACTGAATATAAATAAACTAAAACAAACAAATAATTATGAAATAATCAGAAATTGGTGGTAACATGTTGAAAGAAGCTGAATGATGGGTTGTATTTCACAAAAAGTTAAAATATTTTTTGTGGTTCTAGAGACATTTTTTTTTCTCCAGTGAAAAATATGGCTCTTTAGGTTGTAAAAGTTGCTGAAATCAGCTATAAGTCTAACTCCACTCTGTTCATAAGTTTGAAAAGTGTGGAAAGAGAGTGACAGCAGGGTGGCTACTGTCTGAATATCCTGGTGTGGATGTGAGACAGGAATAATTCATAGATATCCGGGGAATACAGAATCACAGACATCTATGCAGGGCACTGCAAGGGTGAGATGGATTTTTTTCTTTTGGCTTTACTCCCCCAGAAAGGTCTTTCTAAAAAAAATCTGCATCTATTTAAATGTGCAGTCTGTGATGTTCGTAAACTAGCTACTAGCCAATTGTTTGTGAGGTTGTCAGCCGTGTTGACTGGCAGGTTACCTGTCTCGACTGCAACAAACCATTGACTAAAAGCTCACTGTAGACTGCATCTAGTGTATATTCTAAAGGTATACACTACTGTACCTTTAGAATATGTTGTCTTTACAATAAGTGATTTTTCTTGCTGTTCCTGCCCTAAAGGACTCTCAAACCTACCAAATTTCACTGCTTAAAAGAGTGATTTGGCAGTCTGTGTTGTTGTGGTGTCATTGTGGTGTCCCCCAATTGGAAACTCTGGGGCCACTCTGAAACAAAAAACACCACAACAAAGTGCATAAAACACTGTACTAATCACATAAAAATATTGATGTATTGCACACCACATTGAGTGGGATGATCTCTGTTATAAGCATATGAAAGTCATATTTACACACACTAAACTGAACTGCAAGACCAACACAATATCAAAACCCTAAAAGTGATGCCTTAAAAAAGAGTCTAGGGCTTCATACCCCTGTCACACTAGAGGCAGAATGAGCCAGAATGAAACATCTTTGTACATTCCTGGATGTTCAGAGTGCATTCTAAAATTTTTGACTGCAATCTGAGTGCATTCCAAATAATCAAATGTTTAGTCATGCTGAAAACTTTGAAGGTGCATTCAAAGAATTATCAAATGGCATTCAAACTATAATCTAACTTCAATATGACTGCATTCTAAACATTCGTATGGTATTCGAGCAGCAATCTTCTGACCAGCAATCGAATCGAAACACTTGTATGGCGTTGTAAATATTGGGATTGCATTCTGACAGCATTTTAAGTATTCCTACTGTGTTCCAACTACTGTACATTCAAGCTGCATTCCAGACCTAATACACCTCAAATGTGCAAGAATAATTCAAGACAGGTTAGACGCACTCCAACGGCATTCTTGCAAATTTCTGAATTTAGCACAACATTCTTCAGTCTGGCTGTTTCTGCTCAATTCCTGCTGGTTCCAAATAAGTGTGACAGGGCTTAAGAGGTTAATATATTTTAAGCCATATCCACATGTAAAATGTAGATTTTTGAATATACATCCATGTGTATTGATGTGTTTCAATACATCTAAGTCACGCAGTTCTGTTTTCTGCTTTGAAACACTTTATTGTATCGTATCACTCTAGGTTGTATTGTTTTTAACTTTGTAGTCTACGGTCGCATTTGATTCACTTTGTACATAAAGAAAGCCCTTAAACAAATATAAAGCTCTTTTTTTAATAAATGTCAACCCAAAAATAGAGCAAGATGGGTATTAGTGGACTTCTATCTGTTAAAACAGATGGCTTGCAGTGGGGTGGTGACAAAGCTGTCTCTTGTTCAAAGGTAGTTAGAATTTGAACTAATCAGTCATGGTTGAAAGACACACTGCCAGGAGCTCAGCAAAGAGAGCTCTGGATTATAGTGGGCATTCTGGGTGAGATCGCTGACAGGCACGGTCTACTGAAGCATTCACCATCCATTAATGCTGCCGGATCTTTCTCAGTGTGTCATCAGCCCCTCAATATCCCACTCTGCCACTTTCACTAGAACATCTATACTTTATGCATTGTTTTATTCACTTTAAATTAGAATAGAGGGCAAGTTCAAAGTGGAGGGATGTTAGTATTCTGTTCGTACATATGTTGCAAAATGGTACAGCACTGATTGTGTGCAAAAAAAGGAATAAAGTTTGCCCTTAGGATTTGTTCTCCAGTCTATAGGGAATTTGCTGATCCAGTGGAATTCAGTCAGCTTGGAAATTATTCTTGCACTTGAGTAAAAAAAAAGAAAAGACTGGTGGTCTTTGCTACTTCACAGAAAAGAAAGTTTAGTTTTCCAAAGAGAAGGGGAGAGAAAAGGAGAGAGGGACGCTTGTCAACATCTCTATAGGTCGAGTCAGAGCTTCGTACATGACCAGAGGAAGTTGGTTCCACAGGAGAGGAGCTTGGTAACTGAAGGCTCTCCCTCCCAGTCTAGTTTTAGAGATTCTAGGAACCACAAGTAGGCCTGCACTCTGAGAGCGGAGAGCTCTGATTGGTTCATAGGGAACAGTATGAACTTTGATATAGGATGGAGACTTGTTGTTTCGGGCTTTGGAAGTTAACAGGAGGATTTTAAATTCAAAGTAGTTTTTCATTTGTCCGGCTTCATGGAGAGATAGAGCTGTGTGTCATCAGCATAACAATGAAAACCTAAGCCATGTTTCCTAATGATATCACCTCAAGGCAGCATGTATAGTGTAAAAAAAGTATTGGTCCTAGTACTCAGCCTTGTGGAACGTCATAACCAACTTTAGATTGTGTGGATGACTGGTCATTGACATGTAAAAAGTGAAATCTTTGTGTGAAGTAAGGCTGAAACCAGTTTATTGCGGTACCTTTAATCCCAGCAGAGTGCTGTAATCTGTGTAACAGAATGCTATGCTATGCTTCCTCAGAATTGAGTGATTCCATAATTTTTTTTCTCTCTGCTTGAACTTAAAAAGCAATTGTTATTGACTACCACCATTAGATTCTGGATTTCTTTTAGTGTTTATTAAAGCCAAAAAGTTGCCATTTTAAATGACTTTAGTTTTGTGGCATGCATGTGATCTGCTTTCTTCTCCAAAATTAAACAACTGAATGAACATCTTCCAAGACTGGTGATTCCATATTTTTTTCCAGGAGTTGTATGTATTGTTGGCCAAATGGAGGGTTTTTCTATATTTTGTAAAATTATCTTCCCACACATTGAAAGATTTCAGTGGTTTAGAAGAACACCACTGTCTCACCAAGGTGTTCTCATCCTTTGTGTCACTAACTTTTTCTTCAGCCACAGTATCTAGTGTTGAACGTAGTAAGGCTTCACAGTTATAAACACCTACATCTAGTTTTGAGGAGGAGTTCATTGTGAGACTAGAATCCCTCTCTGTACTGACACAAATAGGGATGATAAAGAAATCTATTCTTCAAATGTGTTGATAGTATTTTCAGATAAGCATTTGGTGTGCAAAACTTCTTTGGGCTCACCTGTATAATCTATTAGAGTAAATTCAAAAATTAGCAAATAGTAATCAGAGAAGAGAGGGTTGTGTGGAAATATGACAAGGTGTTCAATGACTACACCGTATGTCACTATAAGATCTAGAGCAGGGGTGTCAAACTCGTGCCATGGAGGGCCAAGACCCTGCGGGTTTTCCATCCAACCAGTCACAAAATCAGGTGATTTCACCTGCTTTAGTGACTGGTTGGAGAGAAAACCTGCAGAGTCTTGGCCCTCCATGACACGAGTTTGACACCTGTGATCTAGAGTGTGACCTAGATAGTTGGTGGGTTTGTCTATATGAAGGCTTCTACTTCCAGCCTTCAGAGAGATTGGATGCTTTTTCTACTCTCTCCCTCCTCACTGATCCTCGCTTGCTGTGTCCTGTCTGTTTCTGTTTCATCTCTCACTGCATCTCGGACCAAACTTAAAAATACCATGGAATTGGTTAGCTGGGCCTTAAATGCAATTGACACCATCTTTTCAAACAGAAAGATGGGTTCGGGGGAAACCGAGTGCCCATCGGGCACAGTGGCTGTGGGGTACGTGAAGGATGCGTGGGACAATTGGAAGCTCATGTGTGTTTGTTATGTCTTGATTGAAGATGCTGAGGACATCTACCTATTTGGACTTATGATCACAGGATTTCTGCTGATTGGCTTGGGTGGTTTCCTGGTGTATTGACTACAAAAGAAGACAGACAAGGCTGTTCAAAATGTGGACCCAGCGAAGCTTTGACTCCACATTGAGCAGTTGGGGAGAGCTCTGGCGGTGCAGAATGGGACAATTTCTGAGTTAAATCGAAGAGTGGTTAACATCTTGGAATCGCTGGATGCTTTCCAAGGAGCGTTTGTAAAGCCTGGAAATTATAAATACATAGGATCAGATTGAGAGGTGTGACAGTTAATGTAGCTGGGACTACATTTATTTAAGACTACTTTATTTAAGACTACATATTCATCGTGATGCAGCCATGTTTCCAAAAGGCTGAGTAAATCAATTTGGTGATCACTAATTAATTAATTGATTAATAGGGATTGGATGAAAGTGATCTTGTGTTTAACAATCCACATTTAATTTTCACATTTTTATTTTCTGTGGGTTCTAAGGGGCCAATTTGTATTAGGGTATTTTGATTTAATTTAGCTGGGCGGGGAGCAGACACAGTTTCTATGTAACTAAGGGTGGGTAACTGTGGTGGAGAAGCTACAGAGTGGTGTATAGGACTAGTTTCACTCTGCAGCCTGGACTCGACTCTGGGTACTTCATAAACAGCTTCTCAAATAGTGAGTAATTTCATAATGAGCAATTTATTACAGCCTCATACGCTGCATCCAAACAGCTATTTTGGTAATTTTTGTTTATGTCTTTGGGTATTTCAGTAATTGTGTGGCTTATTTTGTTGCCTTTGTTCAGTATTGTTGCTTATTTCCTTCATTTTTAAAATTTCATTGATTTTGGTTTCACCACTGTTGCTGCTTAATTTCTTCTCTTTTTCTCAATTTGTTGCCTATTTTTTTTTTGTTCAGTTGTTTATTTTTGATCATTTTTGTTCATCTTATTGCTTGTTTTGTTAATTTTTTTGGTTCAATTTCTTGTTTCCATTGCTTGTTTTTCTAAAATTGCTCAATTATTTTCTTCACTATGCTGATTTTGTTGCTTTTTTGCTCATTTGTGTTAATTCTGTTAATTTTATAATTGACAATTTGCTCAGTTTTAAAGTTTTTTGATTGTCTTGCTTGAACATTTTTTCTCATTTTGTTAATCTTGTTCATTTTTTGTTCATTTTGCTGCTTAGTTTATTTGTTTTAGTTAATTTTGGTGTTTATTGTTTTCATTTTTTTATTTAATTGATTGCTTGTTAAGTTCTTTCTATTTTAACATTTCTTTACTCTTACTCATTGAGGTGAAGAAAAATGTAACTGAGTAAAGGTGTATTTTTTAATCAAAAATGTGAGCAAGAATAAAAAGTATTCTGCAAAACAACAACCTTCAAAAGTACATATTTATGAAAAAAACTGCTCAAGTACATGTAAAGGAGTAGATGTACTAACACAATACATGACCCTGGAGTACTAGTTTCACCAATTAGAAAAAAGACAGGGCAGACTGAAAACTAAAGAAGAAAAAGAGTATTTTCTTATTAGCTGTTCTATTTGTCTGGAAAAGGAGGGTTCACTGCAGGGTCATAGATTTCTATTACACTTTGATCTCACAAATTGGTTAGTGAAACCTGTTCAACCGGCAGAAGAAGGTTGAAAGGTTCAATTTTGTTCTTTGAGCAGATTAAATACCATTTATATCACAGCACCCTAAGAATTAAATTCAGTTGAAAAAATTGCGCACTGCGATGAACTGGCGACTCATCCAGGATGTACGCTGCCTTCGCACAAGTCAGCGGGTTTTGGCTCCAGCACCCCCCCCCCGACCCTCACGAGGATTATGGGGTAGAAAATGGATGGATGGATGACAATATTGCCTCGCAGTTTTGAATACTGTGTTATTCAAAACTGGTCTTTTAATTGTCAGGATTCTCATATACTTACATTCATAACAACTCTGTACTTTCCCCTTTTTCCAATTATATCATAGGTATTAAATCACGAAAAATAATCTGAGCTGTCAACTCCCATAAGAAAGGAAAGGAGCTGCTGGTCGTGACTGCTTGGTTCACACTGCTCTCCCCCCACGTTGACCTGAAGGCTAAACAACTGCAAAGCCAGGGGGAAATTCAGTCCTCAGTAGCTGCACTCATTTACAATACACAGAGACAGAAAGAGGAGGTAAAAGTGAAAGAGCAGAAGGGATATGTGCAGCTATGGACTGCAGCATACAGAAGCACACATGAGAAGTCTTGCAAGAGTAGGAAAGAGGCAGTGGAAAATTTAGAAAAAGGAAGGAAATCAAAGAAAGGCTGGGGATTTTAAAGCAAACAAACAGATGTCCAATTGCAACTGAAATAGCGTGAATGTGTGGGAGGCCTGAATGGACACAGAACTTCATATACAGCCTAGTACCCTCTAAAACTTTTGTACTGAATTGTTTATAAATAAAAAATTTTTACAAAGCTATTGCAGAGCCTGGCAGAGGCAGCTGTGATGCTCTGGTACATCCTGTTGAATGGTACGGGGGAGTAGGGGAGCTGAAGCTGTTGGGCTGAAATTTAATCCTTCGGGATGTTGAGAGCTTTTTAGGTGCATTGCGCTTCTGAGGCTACATCCAGATGCATGTTTTGGAGAATGAATGTTTTCTTCTGTGCCTGTCTTCTCTGTGAAAATGGCATTAAAGGTCACTCAAATGGAAATTCAAGTTTATTATTTGTCACTCCAAGCCAAACAACATGGAGTGGAACAAAATTGCACATGTACAAAATCTTTGGAGAGGTTGGGAAACTACATTATCCTTGATTTGTTCGTGTTTCTTTGCATTTGGTTTAGTTTCTCACTTATTGTGGTGCAGTTTGTTTTACTGCATGCTTATGTTCTCTGGTTGGCCTACTTGACATATTATTTTTTGTATCTTGAGTACTTGTGTGTTTGTAGGTATCACTGCGTTTGACACATGGAAAAATATTGTGTAAAACAAACATCTGGGGACAGAGCAGGATTATATTCATATTAGCGTGGACTCTGTCTTAAAATGCTCCCTTAAAATTCTGCTCCTTTCTGTGCAGGTCAAACAAATTATTCAGCTATTCTAAAATGTACCACCGGACATGAGTGCCTGTCTGATTCTGTACTTTCTGCAGGTATTTAATTATACAGTATGCAGGCAGGACCTAATGATGCTGATCAATTTTCCATCAGGCCTTGAATACCGTAAGTACATGATGTTTTGTGCTAGTACGTCCTATATTAAGAGAGCAAATAACAAGAAAGATTATGAAATGTTTTACTGGTTTTCCAGGACAGCTGCGCTTGCAGTGCTAATGAGCTGTGATTTATCTGTGACACTGCACTATGCATAGCTGCTATGACACTGTAAATACCTACTGCAGCTAGATCAAATCCTAACAGGAATAAATGAGAGAAGGTGCACACCAGGGAGAAGCAGGGCGACGCAGCCAGGCAGACAATAGGAATGGGGTTTAGAAGCATCACACAGAACATTTTTGAGATCTGAGACAAGACAGCAGGAGTTTTCAAACAGATGGCAGCTCAGGTCTGCTGGGTCATTCACATCAGTGATCACTGGAGCACGGTGTAGGAGACAGTGATTCAGCAGGATGCCACCTGTGTCTGAGACAAGCAGAAGAACAAAACCGTACATGAAGGAACAGAAAGCTGATAGCTACCAGCAAAAATTTAACTTTTAGATAGTCATGTAACTGGCTTGGCACCTTGAAGGGCCACAGCTGTATGGACCACCACCGGATACTCCATAGACCTTAAACACAGACCTGCAGAGCTGGGTAGTATTCCGATACATTTAACCCTTTACATGACTTGAGGAGTTTTTCCCATAAAATGTACTTCTGAGAATAGTTGTTTTGTAGAATACTTTTACTCAGTTACATTCTTATTTGGATTTATTTTTGGGCTTTTAGCTTTTATTTCATAGTTGCAGTGAGAGAGACAGGAAATGATGGAGAAAAGCATGAGGAGTAACATGCAGCAAAGAGCCATGATATGGATCCGAACCAAGGGGCAAGGACTGGGACTGTTCAGTGAGGCCAATGCGGAAGTAACATTATGTTGTAATCCCACCGCTTGGCCGCTGGGGAATCGATCGTCTGGCAAACAGAAGCTTTTTTCCCATAGAGATACATTGGAATTCTATCTGAAAATACTAAGCAAATAAAGTTTTTTCATAGGTCATCATGGTCTCACGTTTTATTTGGACCCTCTAATAAGTAATGTGATGGTCCATTTTTAATTTTTTGCTTTGTTATTAAGATATTACTGCAAATAATCCGACAAATTACTGCCATGCTGTGGTTTGATTGACATGTCACTGTAGCAGCAGCTCACTATAGTGAAGTTGGACCGATTCAGACCTTCATATCTTCTATTTATTCAATATGTTCATAGTTATACATGAGATACACTCGACTGCAGTTGTGGTTAAGTGTTTAGACCAGGGGTCAGGAACCTAAGGCTCGTGAGCCAGATGTGGCTCTTTTGATGACTGCATCTGCCTCGCAGATAAATCTTAGCTGACACTTCTTAACACGATAACTAATGAATAATTTTAATCCATTAATTTTTTTTCCGCACCTGTTCAGGGCTGCGGGTGGCTGGAGCCAATCCCAGCTGTCCTTCGGGCTACACGGGAGGGTCCGACACAAAAACTCTACTTTTATTGGAGTAATCCCTTTAATATCAAACGTGTTAGCACCGACACATTATGCGGGTCACTTACCCGGTGAGGTGGGGAGGTGAGCCCCAAGCGGGCTCTCGCTTCTGGCGTTAAGTGCCCGGCTGCCCACGACCTGCTCTGGAGACAGTGACAGGTGGGGAGTTTGACTGGGCGGCACACATGTCAAACGGTAATGCAGGTGTCCTAAGGCGAGATCAGGGAGGACAGAAACCTCCCGCGGAGGCCCCGCTGTCATGGTCTGTATTCATACTGGAAATCTAGATCAAGCAAGCTTTTGGCCTTCTGCTCTGCGAGAGGTTTCTGTCCTCCCTGAGCTCACCTTAGGACATCTGCATTACCGCTTGACATGTGTATCACCCCGTCAAACTCCCTACCTGCCACTGTTCCTGGAGCGGGTCCCGGGCAGCCGTGCGCCCACTACACGTTCAGTGTTAAAGGGATAACCCTTTAACACTGAACCGAGTCGTCGTGAGGTCAAGAAGTAACTTTCTCTCCTTTCAATTGAATAGTCAGTAGCTAATTTATTCAGAGCAAACTCTTTTGACGATGAAGATGGCGATAAGAAAAAAAGATGAGGAGTATCGTTCATTTCAGCACAAATGGACAGAGGAATTCGCCTTTGTGGACAGAGCAGGTTTTGCCTTGTATCTAATATGCAATGATAAAATTTCATCGATGAAGAGGTCAAATATAAAGTGACACTTTGACACACGCCATGCTACATTTGCATCAAAATATCCATGTGAGCAGTCATTCTCACATCTGAAAACCATCAAGATCACGTTTAACGGATGAAAACCTCAACGCCTGCGTGAAGCTTCACCTCACCGCGTATCAACCAGACGATAAGGCCGTTAGCAAAAGCATCCAACACCAGGAGTCGCATTAACGGTAAGAAGTACAGTATTTTATTTATTATCGGTTTGCTTCAGTATCACAACATTATTAAAAAGATTAAACTCAGAGACTTATTATACTCTTAAATTGTAGGCTTTACCTAAAAATTCACACATTTAGTTGTATTTAGTGTTAAAAATATTACGTGGCTCTCACGGAAATACAGTTATGGCTTTCATGGCTCTGTCAGCCAAAAAGGTTCTTGACCCCTACTTTACACTAACAACACTGTGATATGACTTTGCATGGTGAAGTTTTACTGCATCAGTAAGATAGCTGCTAATGTTGGCTCTCCCATGAGTGCCCTGGAACGCTTCGTAAGCCCCCCTGCCGTTAATCCAAATATGGTTACATCCTGTTTTTGGCTCCAACATGCCGTCCAGGAAGTGACAAGTCGATTGGCCTCAAAATGGCCCGTCAGAAATTAATGGGTGACGTCACGGTCACTTTGTCCATAATATAAAGTGTATACAGTCTAGGATCCGAACCCAGACCGCTGTGGTCAGGCATGAGCCATGTGGATGTGCACTACCAGGCACCATACCAACTAGGCTACGGAGGCACCCCCTCAATTGCAACTATGTAGAAAAAATTCACTTTTACTCAGTTACATGTTTCTCCACCTCAATGAGTAGGAACAAAAAAAGCTGAAATTTAAAATAGACAAAAAAAAAATCAATCAATCAATCAATCAAACTTTATTTATATAGCACCAATCATAATCTCTAGATTATTTCTAGGCGCT
>JAQQAE010020644.1:0-10637 GCA_029823295.1 Pseudamia nigra | reverse complement strand
TAAAAAATCACAACTTTTGATAGAAATGAGCTAGAGACTCGCTTCTTTTTTTGACATACTCAGAAATTTATGCCGGGACAGATTAAATCATCCAACGGGCCGGGTCCGGCCCGCGGGCCGTATGTTTGACACCCCTGGTCTAAAGGAAACCTTATTCATAAAAAGAACAATCTCATATTTTCTAACAATCTCACATTTTTTCTTCACTTTTCTGTTTATATTCCCATCACTCACTGGCCAATGATTTTAAAGCTACTATATGTAGCATTTCACTGTGAAATATGCTTAAAGTGGTATAATTATATACATCATGTTGCAACCTGTGGCTCTACAACCACATGTGGCTCCTTTGCCCCTCCCCAGTGGCTCCTGTAGTTTTGACCACTGATAGAGGCAACATATTACAATAAATCAAAAGGAACAAAACAAGCACTAAATCAACAAATTGCACCTAATTACAAAAAATAGACAAAACTGAAGACAATGATATACAAAATGGACCAAATAATCAAGATCATGAGCCAGATCTAACTATATATAACTAATAAAATGATCAAACATGAACAAAACAATTAATACAACAAAAAAATGTTGCTCATTTACTTGGGCAAAAATAAGAAAATGACCAAATAGAAAGCAAAATAATGAACAGATTAAGGCAAAATTATCCACAAAACAATAAAAAAAAATTACAGAAATGACAAATAATAGATTTTGCTAAATGAAAATGAATAAAAACTAACAAAATATTTTTTAAAATATGACCTAAATCGTGAACAAATGTTACAAAAGTGAACAAAATTATCCACAAAATTATTAAAAATGAAAATGAATAATGGGTAAAATCAACACAAAACCTCCAAAAGCGATGAAGAAATGAACAAAATAATCAATAAAAGAAATAGAACAATCATCTTGATTCCAAGAAGGGAACAAAGATGAACAAATTAACCAACAAGATGAACAGAAAAGAATGAAATAATAAACAGATTGGTTTTAAAATGTGCTACAGAAATGGTTCAGATATTTTTTGCAGCTCTTGACACACACATATTTTTTTTCTGTCTGCAAATGCCTCTTTAGATTGAAAAGGTTGCAGATCCCTGACCTAGAACAATGTAACAGAGGGCCAAAGCATATCTTGCACATGTCCAAAGAGAGACAGTAATAATTTTGAATGATCCACATACCGGTACTTGATACCACTTGATACCAAATAATTTCCCAATTATTTTGTGGCAAAGATTAGTTCTGTAGCCCAATGGATGCTGGGATTTCATCAACAATTTATTATGTATATGAAGTGATATTATGACTTCACCATGGCTTCATAATATTCTATTATTTTGACATCAAGATCACTTCTATAGCATGAATGGCTCTTATATGATATGGCAGAAAATATGTCTGTTTTTTTAAAGGCAGGCCATTGTAGCACCTGGACACTTTCACCCATGCCATTGGAATGCAAACACAATGTGGTTTGGTATAGTCTTGATGAAATGAACAAGGTCTCCCATGAAAAAAACATCATTTACATAGTAGCACATGTTACTCCAAAACCTTCAGTAAGTGGTAATGTCTTCATAAATGTGCTATAATGGACCCAATATCCCTCTCCTTGCCTGGAGCACATGGATACTTTACAAGAAGAACTGCTGGATTTCACTCACTCCATCTCAGACCCAGAAAAGGTGGTGGCATTTCTGGATTTGGTTTACAGTGGTCCCTCGTTTATTGTGGGGGTTACGTTCTAAAAATAGCCCGCGATAGGCGAAATCCGCAAAGTAGATTCAGTAGTACAGTACATTTGTTTGAGAAACAAAAAAAAACAAACGCTTTCCTACAAAAAAACACTATGGCCTCCAGAAACAACAAATTTAATTTCAATGATGAACCTATGAAGCTGGACACACAAGAAACCACCAACAGTGACCCACGCATCACAGCGCCCCCTAATCCTCCGGTCCACGTCTCCACCATTGAGTCCCTCGTTGGCACCGTGTCCCCTCGCCACAGCATCCAGTCACCTTTTTGCCTGAATCACTTTGATGCATGTTTGTAAATAAACTCACTACAGCTGACTCAGCAGTGTTGCCCATCTCGTCCATGTGATGTCTTATACTTGCATCATGATGCAAGTATAAGACATCATGTTCCTTTAATAACCTTTTCCAAGGAGGTTATGTTTCTGGCGCCATTGGTTTATTTCTTTATCTGTTTGTTTGTTCATAACTTTTTGACTTATGTTGCAGATTTGGATACAATTTTCAGGATGGATCAGACATGGCACAAGAACCAAACAATTAGATTTTGATAGTGATCTGGATCATCATCTGGATCCAGAGGATTTTTAAATGATTCTTCACCTGTGTGAGATGGGGCCAAATTCAACATTTGTCCTTGTAACACCACAAATAACACCCAGCTAAAAAACATAGGATAACACCATAATAGTCTATCAAACCACAAATTTGATCAAGATATGGGCAATGTTAGTGATCCACAATGCTTATCCTTACAGGGGTTGAGGAAAAATAGCTACTGTAAAGTGGCAAATAAAGCTAGAGACATGAAACTGACACTAAATTGTCATGGAAAGTCTGGTGATTCAGTAATGTGTCCATGGATTTGATGTATCTTTAACATTTACACAGCTAGATCCAGAAGAAAACCACCATCATGGAAATACCATTTATGGTGAATAACTATTGATCTAATGATATGTATGTGATTCTAAATGTTAATGGTAGGTTTTCATGGTCAAAAAATCCAATAATGACGATCATATGAATGCAAGATTACTTTTAGGCAAAATAACATTTTGGGGGAAATGAGCATAGGTTCAATATATGATAACGGTAGTGTTGTGTTACGATCGAGTTTCTGTCGGCATGGTATTCAGCTCAGGGAGTCACTGATTGACACATGTTCGGAGGATGTGGGCATGGTTTGTAAACTCTGTCATCAATGTGAATGGAACACAGCTGTTTGGATACGAGCTGATAAAAGCAGCTGTGGTGAGGCAGCCAGAGAAGAAAAGAGAACACCTGCAGAGAGTGATGAGACTAGGGGCCGACAGAACAGGCAGAACTGAGAGAACTGAACCATCGTGACCTATGGACTGAGAATCAAACTTAAGTAGCACACTAACACCTTTGTATATATTCACCTTAAAAAAAAAACTCTGAACTACAACCAAACAACCCAAGCGTGGGTTGGCCGATGCATTTGAACAAAGTACATGGACCGCTGGTCAGATGGACTCCGTGGATGTGAGTCAGTGGATCCGGAACCAGATGTGGGGGGGTGTGTCAAACACACCTTCATCCTCCGACAGGATAGGGTCAGGACACATCACCCAGGGCTATTATGGAACATAACTCAAGTTCTGTACAAACATGCAGGGTCTGGTGAAAGTTAGTTGTGGGGCGCTGTCTTGGGAGCTTAGAGAACTGATTCCTAGGTAGGCTAGCTAGACCTCCTCGTAACAGGTAGGTTTTCATGATTAAGAGAAACTGAGCTGCCTTGGCAGATGTCTGTGCTGTCTGATTGCTTTCTATTTCTAATATGAAATGAGAGGCTGAAGCCATTATCATGCTTTCTACTTATGATCATTATGCATGCAGTCACACATGAAGTGTTTCTGCATGTGTTATACAGTATGTACTATGTTTTAGCTTGTCCTTATCTGTTTACTGTACATAGTGGGTAAGTAATTTATTTCCACATTCTCTTGGAATACACTGCCAGACAGCAATTCTTTGCAAATGTGATTAGATGTGAGTAGAACTCATCAACCCGTGAGGATAAGACAGCTGCCCTCCAGCAGTGGATTAGAGCCAAGTGAGTCAGTCTGTGGTGGAAAACAGCACCAAGTAACACTACCCGCTATCCCACTACCATTTTGTTCATGTTTCAACTGCCAACTGAGAATGAGTCATCGAGTATTGATGTTTGTATACCCCCAGCTGAAACCTAGTCACTGGACTGAGGTTTTCACATTAAACAGTCACAGCAGAGCTTGAAACACAGTCATCAGTAGTAGTCACTGTATCTTGTCAGGTTTTAGGCACTTGCAGCTTGTACCTGTTTCTAAAAGCTTTTATACTATATAGCGCAATCACTCTACTTTGGATTGTTGGGTCTTGATTTGGCTTTAATTTCCACCTTAGACATATAGCATTTTAGCTCCCAAAATGCAGTAAGCAATAAGAAAACCAACATGAAAAGCACTAACTTACAGTATCACAGCAGACGTGTTTAACATGGGGCGCTGACACTCCTGATGAATGCAATCATGACAAATCTAACTCACCATATAATTTTAATCATGAATTTAATGTGTAGTCTTGATGGGTTTCTATTTAAACCACTGTTGGCTACTGAGATACACTGCACCTTGCATCAAATATCTTTGACTTTAGTTTATATTCTGCACTGTGTCTTGGAAAGAAAATAGAGCACAGCCATGGAACCTGAGGGGGCTACAGAGTTTGAATTGATTGCCTTTAACATACCTCTTCTCACTTTACCCACTCGGCTATCTCAGGAAATGTCAAGGGCTTGTATTTGGTGGATATACTTTGGGAATTCACAGGCAGAATGTTGCCTTAAATGTTTTCACAATGTTTCAATTGCACATCTTTAGAAAATGATGAGTTCAATTATACTGTGTTGAAACAGATTAGGGTTACAGCACACTGTGCTTTGTCACTGATGTAGTTAATAAACAAGTTGCATTGTGGTATTTGGGCTACCAATCACAACTCCAAATAGCGGAGACCAATAGCAATACAGTACGTGCAGTATTGATCAGCTCAAACATTAAAAAAAATCAATGATTTGAGATGATTTTAGTTGACATGGAGTGTGCGTGACATCCAAGAGTAATACAGGTCACAGTCCAAAATGAAAAAAGAACTGATTGTCTTCATATATGCAACAACAATGCAGAAGGTACTGTGTGTTTTGATGGAGGAAGAGCAGGTATTAGTACTACATATTTACAACTTAACAGATGAATGGATTGACGAAAATACAGGTCTTTTTTTTTATTATTACTGTCCGCAGTAGAATTATTACTGTCCACCATGTATGCCAGCAGATATTGTAGAAATCTACTCAGCAGAAAGCCCTTCTGTCGTCATTGTCATGATTAAGGAAGGTGAGTTGTTATTAACCTTAATATAGTTTTGTTTAACAGTTAAATCTCCCTAAATGATGTTGAAATGTTTTCAAACTGGGATATATTACTAGACACAAGCCCTGTCAGAGATGATGAGGGACAGATTTATAACATGTGACAGTCGTGTAGCAGGACCTGCTCAGTTTTTAACAGCAGCCAAAAGAAAGACAGTTTAACATTAAAGGGATTATGGGTAGTGAAAATATAGTACAGTGGTGCCCTGGCTGACAAATTTAATTTGTTCCGGCGTCACATTCTGTCAGCGAATCAATCGTTAGCCGAAGCGAGTTTTTTTCCATAGAAATACAGGTAAAACCAATTAATCTGTTCTGGACCCATGACAATTTCCCATATATAGTATTTATTACACACCCATACATACACATTTATTCCTTATAATTATTTGAAAAGGAAGTTATGTTAATTATCTGAAACGGAATGGATGAAATTAGTTCTAAAAAATAATTTAGAATGTATTCTTACCTTGGTTTATGACTTGGTCGTGTGTCCGTGGACACTGCACACGTCCATAACTGTAAACACAGCTCCAGACACCAGAGCTGCTGGCTCTAAGCATAGCTCCAGCGTGTTTACGCCTACTGTTAGCTATGACTAACAACGCAGCCCCGGCTGTTTTGTTAACTGCGGCTAACAACACAGCTCCAGCACTCCAGAGCGCTGGCTGTTTTAACACCGTGCCTGGCTGTGTTAACCGGAGTGCCAGAGCTGTGTTGTTAGCCATAGCTAACAACAGTAGCTGTAAACACGCTGGAGCTGTGCTTAGCACCGGCAGCTCCGGTGTTTGGAGCTGTGTTTATAGTTATGGACGTGTGCAGCGTCCACTGACAGACTACCAAGTCATAAGACAAGATAAGAATACATTCAAAATCATTTACTGTATTTACACGGCTAGCACAGCCGGCCGCTACAGCCTATTACATCCCGCGGGAGCGTTCACGTTCTTGTGTTGACCGTTTACATCTGGGTGATAGTTCACTTCCAGGCCTCTCTGCTTTTGTTGAGCGAATTTTTATTGTTAGCCAGATCAAATATTTGGCCGATTTTTTTTTTTTTTTTTTTTTTTTCCCTTCGGTAGCCGAATTTTTTGTCACCGGAAGCATTCGTTAGCCGGGGCGGAACTGTACTGCTAACATTTTATCTGCTCTATCAGTATAATTAAAACTTATTTTGATGTTTCAACAATTATGTCGAATGATACAGTAGTATATTTACAAGTGTGAAGTAAGTCACAAAAAAGAATGAGATGCAGTTAGGTTTGATCAAGTTTTAATTTACTTACTGCTTTCATTTTTATCCATCAGGGCTACAATATTAAATCACTGTTATATTAGAGTACAAACGATTTACACTGTTGTTGATACTAGATCTTATGGTGCAGTCATGCTGTTTTTTACACTGTTTTGTCTTATAATGATCATTAAAACAACCATATGCAACACAGTGTACACCTGTCAGTGACATTCACTTACAGCATATTGTGACGCAGCATATTGTCACTGTAAGCTTTTTTGTAGTTCAGAGAAATCGCACAATTAATATATTTTTACATTTGGGGACAACGTCACACGAGGCTGCCAAAATGCACCCATCTCTCTGAAATCTCAGACAAAACCCCGTTAATGATGATATGATAAGATAAATGACCCTGTCTCTGAGTGCAGGAAAACATTTGAGGCAAAAAACACACAGACAGTATTAAATGTAAACAGAAGAAAAAAATCATTCAGCTTCACATCTAAGACAAATGGAAATGTTCATTAAAAAATACAATTTTGAATGAAACTTAGACATTTAAAAAAAAGGCTCAAATATTCTGTGAGAACACCTCTGCACTGTTTGATGTTATTAATTGACAAAGAAACGAACACTGAAACTGCACATCTAACTGAAAATTGCACAAAAGTAACATTTTGACTGAATTTTTTTTTTTTTTTTAATTTTATGTCCAATTTGGATTTGATGCCAGCAACATGTTGAGCTGATTGTCAGAATAGACTGAAATAGCTGTGAAATGTTTAAAAGCACAGCTGGTCACACCTCGTACTTAAGCAAAAAGGCAACAGGTTAGTAACATGAATGACTGTTAAAAAGAGCATCCCTGAGGCACTGTTTTTATGATGGAAACGTGACAAGGGGTTCACCATTGAGTGAAAGACTGTACTGGTGAACAGTGCAACAGTTTAATAATTTTTCTCAGTGTAAAACTGCAAACAGATTTAGGAACTTTTTATGCTACATCTCAAACTATCATTTTCAACCACTCACAGGCCCTGAATCAGCTACAATATCTGACTGATCAGTTTGCTGTCCAATCTGATTGCCGGATTTGTCATCATTGTTGTCCGGAGGTTGTGAAGCAATGGCCTTGGTCGTCTGACTGGACAGCTGGCTGTCAGAAATGTTAGCTTCTTCAAGGTCTGTGATTGTGCCAAGTTGAGGCATGAACAGCAGAGATACTGGCCCTTATTTATCAAACGTGTCGAGAGACCAGCGTTCACGTGTGATTCGTCAAAATGTCACATCTCACCAGTTTCGCCGTATGCAACATTCAGCCTTCATAAATCTGCCAGCTGAAAACAATAGTCATTTGCATGCTATGCCTCTAATTATTCTGTATCTAATCGTTGCTTTACAGCATAGCAATGCAGAATGCAACCAAGAAGAGAAACTTCTCTGACCTCAAAACAGAAAATAATCAATAGAAATCATCCAGATTAATCAAATAACCTGAAAGTGACATCAACAGCGATAACACCAACTTTTGTCAAACTAATCCCATACTTTGTCTTCATCAAAATACCCTTCTTTTACTTTAATCACTGAACATATTCTGGGCATCCTAAGCAATAATCAGTCAAAGTATGTGCTTGGCAACGCATGCCAAGCATTTCACAAACACTTAAATTACTCAGTTGAAGTTTCACTTTTTCTCAGAACAGTCAATGGTTGCCACTTAAACTGTTTTTCCACTGATACCAAACGGTTAGAGTGATATACACGTATTTGCCAGTTTAAAATTTGAATTGTGTATTGAAATATCCCTTCCTCACATATATTGTTTTTCATTTTTTTCTTTGTATGAAAAAATGGCCAGTTTGACATGTATATTAAAAAATCTGGGGTGGGCCCAAACTTTTGACTGCTGTGTTGCCAGAGACAAAAATCTCCAGTTGAATTAATTTATACGAGTGCAAACTAAATATAAACCTACAATACTTGTAATTATTGTATTTATTTTATTCTATGGGTAAAAAAGTCACACCTGACACTTGCGCATAGACAGCAGGAGCAGGTGAGCAGGACCACAGCACCAGGTCGACAGATGCACTGCCGTGTCCAGCTGGATGATGGTAAATGAAGTAATCAGGAGTCAGCCAGCAGAGATGAGGCTTCAGATAAACCACTCCAGACTGACAGATCCAGAATATCACAAGCTGCGCTCGTGGGGGCAGCTGGTATCCGACCACTGCAACCGAGTCCAGTTTGCGGTGGTCCAACACCAGCTGTTCCCGACTCTGATAGGTTCTGGAGAAACAGACTCATGCGTGTTAGTCAGTAGCGGAGCTATATTGCACACTTCTATCATGGAACAACCCCAAAAGAGAGAGAAGAGAACCTGAAACATGCATGAAATATTTAATCTAACATTATACATTGTCTGCTTCTGATATAACTGCTCACGTCAAAGTCCTACTTTGTGTAGTATGTCAAAATAGAAAAGAGGAAATTAAAACATAACATCAAAAACCTGGTAATTCTGTTCACTGCATGTTAAATATTTTTCTAGTTCTTTTATGATACAGGTGGACAACCGACATTTCTCAAGGAAGGCCTTGCCAAATCACATTCTGCATGTATTCCAAAAGCGTGGCTCTGTTGTAAAAGATTCCAGGTGCTAAACTGTCCTGACTCATCACCTAGTGAAAAACTCTTGAGCATTTAAAAGCCTACATCAAGAAAGAATGGGGAAAAAATGCTCCCTTTTTTAACTTTGTTTCCTGTGCCAAGGAAGTCAACTTTTTTGAAAATAGGGTTGTAGTTACTAGTGTAAAAGGATTCAGATTTAAATCTCATAAACGACAATAAAGAGCCTCAGAAATAGACATCCACTGACATCATTATCTTCAGTAACAGGTGTCATTTTATTCCCTTTGTCTCCCCCACTGGGAGGCTATGGGTCATAGGTTATGGCTCAATCTCATAGCATCAGCTGTATATCCTCGCTATCCTCATTCATCCATCCTGATTACACCTCTAATGGTTCCTCTTCACAGCAGCCACCAACTGTAATGGAATTATGCTTGAATGAACAGCCATCTCTCTGCTTCCCCCTCTTTCTCACTCTCTCTGTCTTTTTCCTATTGGAGTAACACACACACACACACACACTTGCTTCTTTGCATTTGCATTTATAGAATGCTTTTTGCACATTAAATACTCCCAACACTTCACCACTACTGGGACGCTGGAGAAGGAAGGAAGCATTACTGTCAAATTTTCAGATTTAGAGTATTTATTTTATGCACTTTAGACAGGAGAAGAGCTAACACTGCAGAGAACATCTATCCAGAGTAAAAACATTTCAATTCAGAGTTCATACTGCTTGTTTTTTTTCTCCACTGTAAAATGTTTGTATAATCGCTCATACTTAGTGTTATTTTTCACTTCTACCTTTCAATCCCTTTGCGTCTGTCTCTGCCTTTACAACTTGCATTGTGACACTATATTGTAGCCCCTTGTTCTCCTTAGGGAATATCAGCGTTCCACCGTCCAACCCCGCCAGTCTTATCAGTAACTGGGGAGAGATGAATAAGGGATCAAAAGAGCCTTTTCTCTCCTTTTTTTCACACTGTCAGGTTATATTTACTCTGGGTCCCAGTGGCTTAGCACAATGCCACACACCAATTACACCTGACAGACATTTTCATTTCTGGGACCTGGGATGGTGCAGTTGTGTCGTTATTGAGAGCTTTCATCCAAACATCTTCAAGGGCAGACCAAGAAAATGCCTATGGGGTTAAGGGTAAATATTCCCTTCCATAAGCTGTTGATTTTCCAGTAACTGTTTAAAGTACATATGACACAATTTTAATACAGTCAGTTCTCGGGTTACGAACGAGTTCCGTTCCTACGGTCGCGATGTAACCTGAATTTCCGCGTAACCCGAAACTAGCCCTTTAATACCGTTAGATATTAAATATTTATTATTTACGGGTATTTAATACCCTTAAATACACGTTAAATACCCCCTAAATATCTAAATAACTATCCAAATACACATATTATACTTCATATTAATAAGTTATTATTAATAAATAATAATAATAAAATATAAAAATAAAATAAATAATATACTGGACTTACCATCACTGCTGAGAGGTGGCTGGGGAATCAGGATCGTCTGTAGACATTGAAGGTACGGGTTCTG
>JAQQAE010020643.1:0-10637 GCA_029823295.1 Pseudamia nigra | reverse complement strand
TCAAATTTTGTTGTGCTTTCCTGGTGCAATGACAATAAAAGGAATTCTGATTCTGATTCTGACATGACAAGAATTGTCTAGGTGAAAATCATCCGACGTTAGTGTTCTAGGGTAAAGCAAATTTAAGACTGAAGTTTGGAAGGTTAATTAATAACATCTCAATTTTTACTGTTTGAATATAAATGTTTAAAATATAATATATTTTAAATGTGAAAGATAAGATATATGAAAATGAGGACTGAATTTGTTATTTTAATTAAAACAAAAAATAAGAAATACAACAAATCAACAAAAATGACCAAAATGCTCAATAAAATATACAAAGAATAACAAAAAAAATAATGAAGCTTTAACACTCAAATCAGACATTCCATCAAATGTTTATTACAGTTAAGCTGTGACAAATTAAAATGCAAGCCTATTGAATGACTTTTAAGGCCTGATTTGTGCTTATTATCACTTAGCATAGGGTCTGTCTTTGTATTTGTTTTGATGCACAGGAAAAAAGTGCCCTAAAAGCAATTCCTTGAGATTCTTCTTTCCTTAGCAACTACAGATCTATAAAGAGAGGGAAACACAACAACTCATTTAAAATGTGAGTTTTATCTGAAGAAAAGGATTGCCATGGATGCTGTGACCAGTTTTGTTCATGACGTTGATACATTATTAATATTCCAGTAGGGGGGTCATGGGAAATCGTTCCTGGCCAGATTGGGTTTGATCAATACCCTCAAAGGGCAGAAGCCTCATTAATCTAAAACTTCCCTCACATTAGCGGGTCTGTCCAATTCAGACCACTCTTTACTCAGGCTCAATAGCCACTCCAGCAGATCCATACAGAGATCAAAACTCCACTGCTCATTCAGTTTTTATCCTAGGAGCCCCCCAAAGAACACTGAGACCTGCTTTAGTCATGATACTGACACTGGTGCAAAATGAGAAAATATCTTAATTTATTGCAAATTATGTAACGTGTCTGTATACACGTGTAGAGCTGAGTTCTCAAAATGAACAAAAAGGACTAAAATAATCTGCAAAATGAACAAAAATTTAGGAAATAATCAACTGTATCAACAGAAATGAAGAAAATAATCAACAAAATGAATAAGAACTAGGGCGACACGGTGGGGCCTTTCTGTGTGGAGTTTGCATGTTCTCCCCGTCTCTCGCCGTTCTCCCTGAGCTCGCCTTGGGACGACTGCGTTGCCGTTTGGCGTGTGTCCAGCCCCAGTCGGACTCCACCGCCGGACACTGTCTCTGGAGCAGGTCGCTGGCGTCCGGGCGGCCGGGTACTTGACGCTGGAGGCGGTAGACCGCTAGCGGCGCGCTCCCTGCCTTGCTTTGTGGGTGGCGCGCGGGTTTGTCGCCAGCGACACATTCGGTAGCTCGTTGTCATTTTTTGCAGTTTTTTTTCCTCGGTATCCGAATTTCTCATTGTCAGAAGAGCTCTTTGTCCGAGGTACCACTGCACTATTGAAAAGGTAAGAATCTGAACAAAATACAAACAGCATGAACAAAAATAAAAAATAATTTTAAAAAATGATCAAAATTATCTACAAATTACCCAACAATGAATAAATTAATCCAGAAAATGAACAAAACTGACTAAAAATAATTATCAAAATGAACAGATATTAAGAAATTAGTGCAAAAAAATTTTCCTGTTAAAAAATGTAATATCAGCTAGCATTAAAATCATCATATTAAATGTCAAATTGTTGTATAAGTCAACTTTAAACGAACTGTTCTTAAAAGATGTAACAAGACAGAATACAAACACATATAAAAGATGCAAAAAGACGAAAAAGATGCATAAAGACAAAATGATAGACAAAAACAAAAAATATGCAAAAAAGATGGAAATGATGGCAAAAATGAAAACAATATAAAAGACACAAGATGACAAAAATGATGATAAAGACACAAAAAGAAGAAAACAACATAACATACACAAAGCAAAAAGCACTGTCTCTGATTTCCTTATTTTTTTTTAAAATTTTTTCATTCAGTTCATCTAGTGGCTGTAATGATTTATCAAATGAACAAAACCTGACTTTTTTTCTTTACAGAGATGAAAGGAAAATTTTCATGCCAGAGCTGCCGTAAATTAATAGCACTGTTATTTTACCTTCTATCTTATCTTTTTACCTCCCCATGGACCACAATGGAAATAAATGGAAATGTTTACACTTTCTTGTGTTATCCATGTATTTTAATGTATATACTATATGCACTGATCTACTAAATAAATTCATTCATTCATTCATTCACTTGCCAAAATCATCTGTTACTGTATGTTTCTGTAATTGTTATCCATGACTTTTTGAATATACTATTTTACAAAGTAGCAGAAAAAATAGTCAAGTGCATGATTTTTTTGATTAAGATGTAAAATTACAGTTATTTACAACAGACAGTATATAAACATTGACAAACCCTTAGATGTCTGGCACTGTTTGGAAAATCACACAAGGAGCCTGTGGGAGCCATTTTGGTACTTTGGCTAACACTGTGATCCAAAAATGATCTTATATGAGAGTGTGAAAGAGCTGACGAGGTTTATATGAAGGGGTGAAAACCTCTGGCTCAGACATGGCTGTCAATCAAAACACCAACATCTTCAACTATGCTCAAATGTCAGCATTTGGATCATTTAAACAGATAAATGAGACAAAAATTAGTTCCTTGTTCAGTGTTCACAGAGGTGGACATAGTCTATAAAACCAAAAGCATTGTTTGTATCAGGCTGTAAACATTTCTCTTTGAAAGTTGCAATTTCTAACATTATTGGACTCTATGACATCTGACTCACACAGCCCCCGGTGGACAGTAACGGTACTGCAATGTGAGACACCACTCAGCCATCAAGGTTGCAGCTTTTTATTTACTTGCCTTCCTGAACAGAAAAAAATTGCTTTAGTAGTGGAAAGTTATGCTTGATTATTTCCTGACTCCTCACCGAAGTCCAGAATGCTCACACTTGGGTATAAAGATGTGAATTCAGTTAAAAATTCCTCACTCCCGATCAAAATAGTAAAACAGGAAGAACTCACTGAAACACAAAGAGTTTACATTAAAGCACTTCATGATGCTGGATGGATGTGTTTGCTGATTGTGTTCCAGTCCAGTGCCTGTGTTGTTTGTTGCTCTACCTCTATCCATGAGCCGCTGGTTCTGCTGGAGGTTTTTCTCTTCCATTAAAAGAAGTTTTTCCTCCCCGCTGTTGCCCTTGGCTTGCTCTCAGTGGTTCTGTTGGGTTTACTCTCTGTATAGTCTTAAAGTCTCAGCTTTGAATTGTGAAGTGCCTAGCGATAATCTTCGATTATGACTGGTGCTGTACAAATATAATTGAATTGAAATCTATCCATTATTACCAGCTCAATACAATAATGATACTAATGGATAGGATTTACATAGCGCTTTTCGGAACACTCAAAGACACTTTCTGTTGATGCCATTATTCATTCACATACTGGTGATGATAAGCTACATCTGTAGCTACAGCTACTCTGGGGCAGACTGATGGAGATGTGGCTGCTAATCTGTGCCAACAGCCTCTCTGACCACAACCATTCATTCACATCCATACAAGGCAAGGTGGGTGAAGTGTCCTGCCCAAGTACACAACAACGACTAGGACAGAGCGTGGTTTGTACCACCAACCTTCTGGTTACTGGACGACCCACTCTAACTCCTGAGCCGCCGTCATAGAGATGGCAGCAATGATATCTCACTATAAGTAAATATGGAAATGCATAATTGTGACAGCACAAGCTCTAGTTTTCACAAAATACCAGTAACTTTTACTGTCTTCTTGCAAAGCGGGTCATTTTCTCAGTTTTAAAAACAGATCTATTAAGCCTGTTTTTTAGGTTTTATTCCACTCATTCATGTGGAAAAGAACATCTGATATTATGTGCAATGTTACACGATACATGGAGGTTGAAATAAAAACATGAGGATTTATGAAAAATTGTATTTACTTATAACTGGTTCTAATATTAAACAACGTCTCACACTGTATTTGTTCAATGTTATTCAATGCAATTTTTTATGTTATAAATGATGATAGGGTTCCAGTAGCCTGAAAACGCTTTGTATCATTACATCCTTGGAGGCCAGATTGACTTCCAGTGATTTAATATACAACATATGGAAAACGTGAGCATGTGTTTTGGTTGTTTTTCAATTTACTGAGTTTTTTTTTTTTTTACTGGCATCAAGTCAAATTTGACCCCTAACAGTAGCTTCAACTTTTTATCCAATACAGAAAGAATAAATTCACCCTTAATATTTCCAAAAAATGGAAAAAGATGATGGTTTTAATGGGGGCTCAGTGCTGTTCTGATCCTCGTGTACATGACCATGACCCACTGGTGTTTAAGGACGCGTCAGTGGATGCACTATATTATCTTCCTATGGACAGGCCAATACATTACTAGCCTTCTTGCAGTGCGAGTGAAATGCTCGTATTAGGGCAACTACACGTTCAGAGGCATCATTCAGGACAATGAGCTATAGCCTGAGAATGACAAGGTAGAAAAATGTCCCCACTTTTCAGGCTGTACAAATGACGTTTGGCCACGATAACTCACAACTGGACACTTCATTTCAAGTCGGGAGCTGGCCGGCCAGTCAAAAGCTATTATACCATCTTCTTTATTTGTGGCCCATGGTTTTGGTAGCCGCACCATCAAATAAATACTGCTAAAATGCCACTTCAGTCAAAAATATTGGCCAATTCTTTCTCTGCTGTGACTGGGTCCGGATGGCAACCTGTTTCTTATGGTATAAACCTTTAAGAGTCAGGTGGTCGGGCAGTGGGCATCCATCAGACCCAACAGTATCAGGACTTCCATAAGATATATATGCAAGTGAATGGGAATGACTGATGCTGCCAATCCCTTGCAGCAATTCTTAAAACACAATAGTCAAATGAATTGAATACCAATTTATCACTGAGGAATTGCTTGCTTAGAGGAATAATCAATAATAAAGAAAAAATGGCTGTTAATACATTTCAAGGATGACAATCTTTGAGGAGTAACAGTATAATTTGTCACTTGTGACAGTCTTTTTGATTGTTTTCAGTTTTTAAGGCTGCTAGAACATTGGACAGAAACATGCGGGGTTGAGCCTGGCCGAGGTGTGTGTGAATTTGTCGACTAGCACTTTAATCTGGTAATAAGGCAGTCAGAAGAACATTTAGACTCCTTAAGGTGACAGCAGGTTTATCACGCATCGCCTCATAAAGTCCCATCATATCTGTTCGCCTACTATTATCAAATGGGTGTTTAGCAGGCTTCTGTGTGTGGGAGAGGGTATTTGTGTGTATGTGTGCTGTGCGTGATGACACAAATGCACAAAAAGATCAGCATGATAAATGAGTTGATCCTGGTTGAGGGCAGAAATACTCTTCAACAACAAAGATTTTGAGCTTTTTATAAGATAAATAAGCTCATCCTCCCACAGTGAAGTGAAACATTTCTCTTTTTGCTCCTGAAGCCCAGGCAGCTGTGGTCAAACTTGGGTCAATAAAATGTCTGTCTGTCCATTGAGTTTCCACATCTATCAAAAGATGAAAGTTTGTCTTTAAAGGAGAGATAGGATACAGTGCAAAGAGAGTGAGCTCTTTCTGTAAGGCATGCAGGAAATTAATCAAGGAAATGGGGTTTTTGGTGTGCCTATATCACATCCAATCTATCCTTTGTCCAAATGTAGCCGGCTCTGAGCCTCACCAATCAAGAGCGACACGCTGGGTTTATGAAAAGGCACTTGTTCCCTGCATAATTGGGGGGTCTCATTGCTGAGTTAAATGGGAGGAGGGGATGGAAGGAGGGGCTGTCTTGTTTGCCCATTTAAAGTGTGATCCAGATAATAGCATTCTCATCAAAGGCGGCAATTACATTCATTACATTGGCACAAGGTGCGCCTGCAAGGAAATTAAGTGGTGAGAGGAAAGAAAAGCTTAATATATACCTCCTTTATCCTCCCTCCGCCTCTTAGTTCTTTTTTAGAATGCTCCACGTGGAGCAGGAGACCTCAAGAAAGAAACAGTCTCAGTGGAAGAAGAATAAATCTCATCCACGTCCCCCTTCACCTTTCTGCCTCCAAGAGGCTCCTGTCTGCCGTTACTATGGCTGCACTTGTCTGGGATTAAAAAGCTTTTTCAGGACGGTGATCTCTAATGCAGCTTTTACATAAGCCCAACAAATGACACCAAGGCCTGAAAAAACTGCTTAAGAACTTCCCTAAATTAAATTCCAATTTCTTTCAGGAAAGGAGGAGCCAATTAATTGTCCTGAATCGTGTTAACTACAAACAGCCAGTAAATCAAGCGGTTAAGAGGACAAGGGAACCTTTTCATTCAGGCCTTTTAAATGTGAATAAGAGCAAGTGGATAACACTGCAACCTTCTCAAAGACAGGTGTCGTCCAGGAGCCTATTCTACATGTGGCTTTTTGTAAATTCAAACATGAACAGTATGGGTTTGTTTTGTAAAGGTTTTGATTTGAAGTTACACCTTAAATACACAATAATACGGGGAATTTCACAGCATCAGAATAGACAACACAAATGTAGTCTTTTTTGATTAAGTGTAAATGAGATATTATGGAGTTACTGATGCCTGAGGGAAAACATTTGGCATCTACTGCAGTTTTTTATGCATACTAACTAACCAAGGTATAGGAAGTCATTTTTATGCAAGTTTCCATCAGCATTATTTGGTGTAAATGCCAACCCAAGTAAGTCCTATTAGAGTATTACCTTCTGTGAGCCTCATTAATACACTGCCCTTTTACAGAGCAGCTTAATATATCGTGCAGTGGACATGTCATTAATGCAAAATTAAGTTTGACCAATTATTCCCCTTAAGTATTTTTAGGCTTAATAAATCTGTCCTTCAAACCATATTCCACGTTGGACCCAACTGCAAGAAATGCTCAGCAGGAAAATACAACAAAAGTTGATTGTTTTAATGATTTATATAACTGGAATTAAACACAAAACTACTCAAACAGATGAGAGCGCAGAGAAGTGTGCACTTTGTCTTTTAGTGGCGACAAATCATCGTGACTGTGTGTAAATTATTCAACAGGATCTGGCCCGGGTGGAAACCTGAGCATAATTAAATTGCAATAAAATAACATTAGTGTGGACAGGCTGTTAGGAGGTGATGTAATTGGCTGCGCTGGCGGTCATGGTTCAAATGATGAGGTCGACTGTCTTCTGTCCGTCCCTTACATGTTGTCCCGGAGGACACAGACAGGACGGACTGAGTTAACAGTATCTGTAGCAGAGTAAAGTGGGTAACACTGAGCCTTTATGTCACTTTTCTGTAAGTTTAGACTTGTGAGTAAAACAAGCCTATGTCTCTCTGTGGAGTGGATCTCGTGTTGTGTGATTTGTAAAGTGTTTAATTTGATGGGAGGAAGCACAGTGATTCAGCACTGATACATTTGCACCATCTAGTGTCTAAAACAAGTACCGTGCTTATGTGATTCCAGGGAGAAGTGAGTGAAGTAGTGGCTGCTTGAGCATTTTAAAGGTAACATTCACACACAAATTGGTAGTCAACATGTAAAACAGTAGTTCTCAACTGGTATTACCCTGTAACCCACTTTTCCCGGTAGTTAAGATGAGATTTACTGTTATAGAATTCAAACTAGGCAAGTATTTCATTTGTAACCTAGTGAAAAGAAAAGAAGACATACATACATATTATCAGTGCATTCAAATTCAGATAAAAAATTGAAAATAAAAAACAAAATGAAACAAAAATGAACAAAATGATAAAGAAAATAGTTGAAAAGACCTCAAATGGAATGAAATAATCTGAACACTAAATAAAAATAAAATACATACTGTATATATTATCAAAAAGAGCAAAAATGAAACAATAACCCAAAACATTAACACAATAATAAAGACAAAGACCAAAACCCAACCAAAAATTGGCAACATAGTTATATACATATATATAAAACCATAAACATTAAACCATATACATAAAATTAAACGTTATTAATAATAATTAATAAGCAAGTAAACTAATAAAAGGAATAGTCCACACAAGGAACAAAATAATTTGGATAAAGAACTCAAATAAAATTTATAAAAATTAACAAAATGAACAAAAAAATAATCAAGACAAACACACAAAACACAAACAAGAAAATTAAGAAAATCAATTTACAAAAATGAAAAAAAAGCTATGAAAAAATGCATCCTGCACCCCCAGTGAACAATTTTTTTTAAAAAAGGAACAAAATAATCAAGAATATGAACAGAAAGTGAACAAACTACCGTAATCAAGAAAATCAACCAAATAATCCACAAAATGAACAAAATATGAATGAATTTAGGAGAATGAAGAAAATTTTATGCAGATACAAATCAAAATACAACCTTTGTTTACTGTGACAAATGCTACAATTAAAGTCCAACATCAGATAAAAAGCTTCAAAATATACCCAAGTTTTTTCAAAACACTCTTTGGTCCAAACCCACCAGTTGAGAATCAGTGCTGTACTGTCAAAAAGCAAAAAAATTTTTACTGATTGTTAGACATTGACAAAATACAAATATAGTAAATAAGTTTATCCCCTGGCCTTCATTCTACATGAAGTGTGATTCACTACATCCCACTTCCTGGGTCATTTTGAGGAAGTCAGTGTGGTATTTGCATCTACCCTGTACTGAACCTTTTAACATCCACATAACAGAACTGGCTTTTAAAACACAACATGTAAAGCTAAAATTCAAATTGAAAGAGAGGTATACATCATTTCAGTCCTATGCTCATTTACAAAACGTTACTGAGTAGAAGTGTTATCAGTTGGATATGTAACTATAACATTATTTGCAAAAATAAAATAACCCATTACACAGAATGAATCCTTACAAAGCATTGTTGTACTACACATTATCCATGGAAAGCTGTTGTGGTATAATTTGTCATTGCGGAGGGATGGACGAACGGATGGACAGACAGACAGATATACAGTTCATATGTACCGGACAGGTTCTTCAGGTTACAGTGTTACATTAGTTCACCTGTATCCGGTTTACATTACTCTTGAAACTCTTCTGTGGCAGTAACAGTTGTCATGGGGTAAAAGGATCCAGCAGCCTCACTCAACTTCGCCATTTATCATCTTCTCCTCAGCGCTTTTCCTAAAACTTTGACACAAATGGGGCAATGTGATCTTCACCAAGCACTTACTAGTAAATTATTGATTGTGATAAAACTTGAATGAGTCAATAGCTTTTGAAAGTAATGTAACTGTTGTGCCTCATTTGCCACTTGCATATAATTGCACGCTGTAGACCTGAGAGAGTGTGAATGTCACAGATCTTTGTGTAGGCTATCAGTTGACATCATTAGCAAGTGGCAAGAGCTAAACATGGCCCATGTTGGTAAAGGTAACCCGCTGTAATGAACAAGGAAACATGCATCTTATCACCACAGATATTAAAGGAGACTCTGTATTCAAGTGTTTTCAGTAAAGCACGATCCCATAACCTTTATTTAATGCAATTCAGCCTTAATTACCTCAGCCAAGGAGATGTTTTTGTCCCATTTGATTGTCTGCCTATTAACAAGATAACTCAAAAAAGTTATGAACAGATTTTATGACATTTTTAGCATAGGTTGGACATAGCATGAGGACCAATGGATTAGAATTTGGGAGTGATCCGGATCACTGTCTGGATACAAAGAATTTTTTTTGGGAAGGATTCATTATCACTGTGAGATAGCTCCAATATCAGCATTTTTGCATGTAACTCCACAATACATGCCCAGGGACAACGCAAAAACACAAGTTCACAACAGGTTCTACAATATCACATAAATTTATTTAACCTTTATTTGACCAGGTAAGTCAGTTGAGAACCATTTCTCATTTATAATGACCTGGGCCAGAGGCACATATAGAGACAGACAACCATTCATACTCACATTCATACCTAGGGGCAATTTAGATTGACCAATTAACCTGGTACATGTTTTTGGTTGTGGGAGGAAGCCGGGGTACCCGGAGAGAACCCACGCAGACACGGGGAGAACATCCAAACTCCACACAGAAAGGCCCTGCTGCCTGGCGTTGAGATTGAACACAGGACCTTCTAGCTGTAGATTTATTCAGATCCTGATAACATTCTGGATACTGTGAATTTACTTAGCACTGTAAGGGAAGAAGGAAAGGTACAGTTATGCAACTAGTCCCAAACTGTAGCTGAGACTCAGTGGAGTGTAAAATAAATGTAGGCCTATTATTGTTGGGTATAAATCACATTGTGGGGGAATATGAGCTAGTTCATTTGTATAGGCTCATTAGTGTATAGTCTATTGTGTGCTATTATGAGTACTGGATATTCTCTAATATTGACTAAGCCTAGGTCAGTATGAACGCCCTTTCAGGAAATGGTAGGAAATCCGCTGTATCCACTAAAAATAAAATATCCATAAAGCCAATAAAAAACGGTTGTTAATGGAGCAAATAAAAAAGCATCCATGATTTTGTAGGGGCAACTTAAGGCCGACAAACTGAAAACCATATTGTGGCGCTGGGCGGCCATGTGGAGTAAAGAACGGCGAGGAAACCGGCGGTTCACACACAAGCACTTTATTT
>JAQQAE010020642.1:0-10637 GCA_029823295.1 Pseudamia nigra | reverse complement strand
CTCACTTGTGTTCATAGCCCTCCCTCCAGACCTGCTGGGCGTGTGGTGGACGCGAGAGGGGGCCTGAAGGGGGGTTAAGGCTGAAAGTTGAAGGTTACAGAGGTGAAGCGGACCCCTGCTGCTCCGCCAGGGGACACAAATGTCACCATGACAGATCCTGCACTGGTTAATCCACCTCCCCTCCTTAAAAAGCACACACATATATGCACACACACAATACAGCATATGGTACTGACCTGAAATACTACAATTCATTTCTAAATATTGTAATGCCAATGTCAAGTGTGAAACGTGGAGACAAAAACTGTCCTGTACTTATGCTTCTCGATAATCTTATACAAAGTCCTGAAAAGAGACTGACCAAAACTGGCTCAATTTAAATATATTTGAAGGCAGTGACACAGTGTCACGCATTAAATCCACTGAAGACTTGGGCTTGATGTCTGTGGAGTTGACTGTACACTATATGAAAAGTTGAAATAGCTGTCTTGTTGTAGAAACAAGAGCACTGGAGGACAGCAAATACAGTCCATGTTCAATACAGGTCAAAAGTTTTAGAACACCCCATTTTTTTCCAGGATTTTGTTGTAATTCAAGCAGTTAAACGAATAATGAATGAATAGCTTGAAATGGTACAAAAGGTAAGTGCTGAACTGCAAGAAGTTAAAAAAACTGATATTACTAAACTGACAGGAAGAGGTCTGGCAGAGCCAAAGAGCAAGGAGGTGGCTTTGGTTCTGTCAGAATTCTTCCTGTCAGACTTTTCCTCAGTTTCTGAGTGCCTTCTGATGGTGAAGGAAACTGTACTCACTGACACCTTGACTTTCTCCACAGTTTCTGTAGGAAAGACCTACATGTTTAAGTGTTATGACTGTTTGTCTCTCTTCCATTATTTTGTTCCCTTTTCACACCATTTTTATAGCAACACAATGCTTTCTGCAGTGCAGTACTGTTCAAATAATGCTCACCTGGGTATGGTACCACACTGTGTTCCAACACTGCTTTCATGCAGACCGAGGGGGAAGCAAACTTGGGACACATGTAGGAATTAATAGCACCAACTTTCAAGGCTTGATCAACCTCCATTGGTGCAGAACAACTTTAAGTTTTTAGCCCAGCTCTTGATACCTGAACAAGGTCTTTTTGTATAATTTTGAAATGTACCTTATTTTTCAGTTTTGGGTAACCTTGGCTGTTTTTTAACCTCTGGCAGTTCCGCACTTTGTACCATTGGAAGCTATTCACTGAACTTGAACTGACTGAATTTCAATAAAAAATCTGGGGTGTCAATAAAAAAATCGGGGTGTTCTACAACTTTTGACCGGTAGTGTATAAACAGTCAAGAGTCTGGACTCACCTTCTCCTTCAGGCATTTTTCTCTGTTTATATATTTCTAAATTATCCAGACTGTGAAAGAACATGTATGGAAGTATGTAGTAAACAACAATTCAGAACATGTTTCGTATATTAGAAAAGACAGAGAGTTAATTTGATCCATTTCTAGCCTTGGTAATGTGCTTTTGACCATAAGTAGTCATGTACAAAGGAAGGGAGGGTACAAAGTCCTATTAGCGCTACTACAACTACAGTACAAATTCATGTGATGGCAACAAAGACTGAAGAGAAAAGACAGTCCATCATTACTTAAGAAGTCAGTCAATCTGAAAAATCTCAAGAGCTTTGAATATGTCCCCAAATGCAGTCACCAAAACCATCATACATTATCAAAGATGCTGTAAATTGGCGGGTACTGAAGCTGGTCATTTTAATAAACGTCGGTGAAGCAGATGTAGCTCTTGGTCTTCCTTTCCTGGTACAGCCCTCATGAGAGCCAGTTTCAAACTAGTATTTGATGGCTGTGGTAAAATTAACCATTACCTTTACTTAATCTCTACCTTTCACTTCACTTAACTGTTTTTTGCTAACAATTTGGACAGTAGTTGTATTAGCACTAATAGGGCTATTGACTCTGTACCCACATTTTGTCTACACAAGACAACTGATGGTCTGAAGTACATTAAGAAAGCAACAAATTAACTGACCTGTGGACTGAAAACCATGCTGGGTGACCACCTTGTGAATCTGATGAGAGAACACCACAAGTGTACAAAGCTAGGACCAAAGCAAAATATGGCTACTTTGGACAATGGAAAATTTTGGGATTTTTAACACCTATTTGTTTACTAAATAACTCCATATGTGTTCTTTCACGGTGTGGATTTCTTCACTATTAATGCAAGATGTTGAAAATAAAAACAAAGAAAACAACACTGAAGGAAAGGTGTGTCCAAACTTCTGACCAGTAGTGCAGATCGTCTTATCGCTCAGCTGTACCTGATCACACACCTTGCCATTACAACAAAGTACCTCACATTCCATCCACCTTTGTCTTACATAGTGGGCTGTTTGGCCTAGCTGCATAAAACAGTGATTTCCCAAAGTGTTTATTGTATTTTCTACAGTTGACAGAATCTATAAAGAGCTGTTCCAGAAAGTACAGTACAAAAACATGCCATTTGATGTGTCACCACTGACAGCCAGAGTGACAACGGGGAAACAACCTATAGCATATTTCACCCTGTTGGAGCGTAAACAGATGCACTGGGTGAGAATTGAATTGAAATCACCTATCCAGAGTTAGATTCCCCCGTTCACACCCAGCAAATGGAGGTGGGCAAATGTGGAGAAAAGCTCAGTGACCATTCATCTCTATTTGCAATGTGTGTGTGTGTGTGTGTGGGTGTGTGGGTGTGTGTGCAATGTACACATGTGATCAAATAGACATAGCAAGTTCTGGAGTGAATATTTACAAGTAGATGTCTACTGATCCTAGAGGGCCCCAGATGTGGCTGACCTACCAACAGTCACGAAAGGAGAGCCATACAGCCAGCCCATGAGCTTTGACACAGAGGAGGTTGGTGATGGTTCACATGGTCCAAAAAAAAAAAACAAAAAAAAAAAATCAATATTCTGGCTATTCCTGAGATGCCTGTCTTTAAAATAAAGGCAGAGGAAAGTGATGGAAGAGAAAGTAGGGTTAATAGGTGAAGGGTGCTGGGAACTGAGAGCAGGGCAACAGGGAAGGAGTGGGAGGTGGAAGGATGAGGTACCGTAAGTGAAAAGATGGATGGGCTGCCTGAGAGTGAGAAGTAGACCTCTGCCTCTCCCACCTGACGAACTTCCCTTATACCTTCTCAGCTGGAAGAAAGGATTAAACAGAATAAATTAACAGCATACTATATGTGCCCTGATACATGATTGCAACAACAAATAAGCCTACTTTTTCATCTCCTACTTCTTCAATTCTTAAATGCTTAAATCTATAATTATTGGCATCTCCAAGTAGGCTAAAAATGAATAATGTTGGCATGTTTATCTTGGCATAAACCAGTGCTTCTTGAGACTTCCAAGTAGGTTAAAAAGAAGCTGTTGGCAGAGCATGTCATTCCTAATACTGCCCTCATACTTCTGGCTGCAAGGAAAAATTGGCACCTATCACCAGTGTATGAGAAACGTTATATACTATTCAACTTATTCAACTTCATGCCATCGGTCACAAAAGCCTAAAAATCCCAATTTAAACCTAGAAATATCCTTTAAAAACCACTGGAAAGGGCTTATGATAAATATGAAATGCATACACAATGCAGAGGCCTATATCTGTGGCTGTATAGGATCACCTTTGCAGCTCAACAACAGGGAATTGAATGCATGGTTCTGGCTTTAAAAACAGAGATTTCGGTAAAAACACAAAAAGGTCTAACCCTAAATCCTGTGTGAATACACATTTAGATAAAAGCCCTTAGTTTATAATTCTCTATACTATGAATCAAACACAGACTTGGAGCCTCATGGCCATCCAGTGTTCTAAAGGCATAAAAAATGCTCTTTTTTTCACCTTATTCCATGAACGACTGAATGTGTGTTGTGAGTGAATAGGAGGCCTGTTTGTTAAGAGAGGCCAAATCCCATATGGTGAACAGCAGCTCCTCTGGTGAGAAGAGAGGCTGTGAAAGCCACCGGCAGCCCCTCTCCTCCATTTGTGCTCCAGAGATGAAGGGATGTAGCGCCTGCCTATCCTTGTTCCTTCTTTCTCTCACTCCCTTTGCCTCCTCTCCTCCCTCTTTCTTGGCCAGGGGTTAAACTGCTGCACTCTAACCTCCTTGGCAGTGATTTCATTCACTCTGTTTCGCTCACTCTCTCATCTTTGAGAGAGATTTATTTCACAGTATGTAGTGGATTAGGCCCCCTCGTATGCCCCTGGACAAAAGCATTGTTTTAGCACTAGCCTGTTCGCTGTAACGGGAGGAAGCTACTGCTACTAAGCATCCACAATACAGGCATTGTGGACACAGGCCTAGAAGGACCTTGCATTGGAGGCCGTCTAGACTTTGAGCCCAGGCCGATTGGAGAAACAGAGGGAGAAAATCCCATCAGGCAGTGGAGTGAAAGTTAACTAAAGTAACCTGCTGTGAACCTGATGAAGATGTCAAGCCAACATATGGCAAAAAATGTCTATTGTCAGGACAAGGAGCTTTCTTCCCTCTTAGGGAGGGTGCAGCAGGGGAGGAGGAGATGAAGACTGGCTAAAGAAGACCAGGGGGGTTGCACAACTTAAAGGATGGAATAACTGCGGTGGTCATCGTTTTACTTCTGGATCAGTAGCCTTATTCTGACTGGGAGGAGGCCCAACCCCTCCACTCGTAATTAAAGGGGTAAGCAGATTAACTGGGATCTTTCAATGGCCAGCAGAAAGAAAAACATACTCAAAGACATTTAAAACATTTTTCCCTTTTGCCTATCCAGTCTCAGGCTGCACACTGCAAATGGTATTACATTTCATGCTGATTTAGTGACCAGAGGTTTTGAGAAAAGAGAAACTTCTTAAACGATGATATGGTCTTTAAGTTTATTAGTACTGATTGGTCACACTATGTTGTCGCAAATGAACATGGGGAGTAATAGTAAAAGAGAATGCTGGCAAGTACCTCTGTTCAATGAGAAATGATTTATGATGAATATTAAATCATTATTCTGATTTTTTTTTTTTTTTAATCAATCAGAAATTACTGAAAAAAACATGCAAAAGTCGCTACTTTCTGGAAAATTCATCACAGTACCAGTACAGATTAGGTCAAAAATAAGGATAAATTTTAAGTGGGAGTTTTTAATTTTAATCTCAATGCATTAACATCTGAATACACAAAAAAAACCCTCTAAGGTAGAGCCTGGTTAACCAGCCAAAAAGAAGGAAAAAAAAAATCAACTGGCATGCTTCACATTTGAGAGATGCTGGCCTGGGGGATTTCTAAACCATTTCTACAGCTACATCTGAAAAAGATAAACAACAGCCTCAGCCTCACTGGAAGGAGAAGAAAGAAAGAGCTGCATGGAGATGATGTGACCCTATTAATGCCACATTAGTTGTTCTGTCTTCCCAGCTATGTAAGAAAAAGCTTCAGCAGGATGAGCTCAGAGAGAGGAAGGCAGAGAAACAGGGGAGATAACATAGAGAGAGGAAGACAGGAAGAGAGAAGTGAAAGTGATACTGTCTCCAGGCTAGTTGGGATGCAACCCAATTTCACAGCTTCACGAATGAGTGGCACAGCATATGGATGCAACCTTTGTGACAGCCTCTGTGTATCACCACATATCAGCGTTGATATTCCCAGTCAGATTCCATACTGGTCCAACATTATGTCAAACATCGGCTCCGCATGACTGCATCTTCAACACAACACACAGGCAGCATGTTTGTTCGGGGGTTGCATCCGCCTCCTGAGCTAAGAAAAAACAAACCAACATTTCCCACGACTACTCTTCAACTTTGTCTACACTGCGTATTCAGCTGCTGCACAATTATTTCATGATACAATTAAGAATACATTGAAGAAGTAACATGAGAAACAATCTGGAAAGTCAGTTTTTACTGCCAAATACACAGGAAAATAGTAGTGTGCAGAGATTATATTGTACTTGCACAGGTTAATGGTGATGATGCCATCACTGATTGTTGGCTGATTGGCTTAAAAACCAGGCTTGCTTCATGTAATCACATATTTCTCTCCATATGGTCTGACCATCTGCTTTAGTGAAAAAATAAAATCTATTAAAAAACAGAGAATTAATAACTCTATTATTAAGGTAATATGCAAAAAATGTGAAAAGCCCAAGTTTCATGATATTTTACAAGGGAAGTTGGCTTAGGTTTTACCATAAAAAGTAGAAATTATGGAGGAAACTATTTAGAACTAAGCAAACTATATTGTCACATTTGTATTATCTTAGAAAAGCTATAAGGCAAAAAAGCAGTTTTTAGTGGGGTCGCATGTGACAACGGGAACTTGGTCGGAAAAGTCTGACAAAATGTATTTTTTGAACGTGGAGCTCCAAAGGATTAAGTGCAGTGGTGATCAGTTTATTGTCAGTCAGTTACCAATGCTTAGAGGGAGTTCCTTTTCTAGTCTTTGAGGTGCATCAGAGAAAACACCGTGCAGCGCAGCAGCTCCTTGAGGTGTGGAGAGGATCGATCTCAGTTAATGTCATATGGCACAGCACCCAGAGGCGGCTGCGTGGTGCTGATGACAGTGCAAAGCCTTGCCTTTGGCGGCTACATGCTCGGTGCTGCCGAGCTGTGATTTGAAGTTCACATGTAAAGGCTGACAGACAGACAGCTCTCAGTCAGGCAGGCAGACAGTCAGTCAGTCAGCCAACCTTTCCACAGAGATGACAATACATCTGTATTTGTTAAAAGTCGACAAAAGTGCCTAATCCTAAACATATTCACATGGGTCTCTATGTCCGCAGCACTGATGGGTGAAATACTGACAGAAAAACACTTGGCAGACTCTCTCTCCTCAAACTACAACATATTAATAAACTTGGTTTGCCTTAAATTCAGCTGGCTTTACAAAAATGTCAGATACTGGAGACTCTGAACTTTCTCAGGAGCTCACTGAAGAACAAAAAGCTGCAGTAGAACAAAAAGGTTTGAGTGGAAACACTTCATTTTCTGGTCTTCTTTGCTTGCTATTCTCTAGTTATATCTTACAAGTCAAATGATCAAGTTTTCTCCTTACAAACAGAAAGACAAAGTGGTTAGCTGATGTCAGCTTCTATCCATACCAATAATGAGAGACAATCCAACTGTAAATTCAACTTGGCCTTATTGAAATAACTGTAAATTTTGATGGCAGCAATTCAGCACCAGTCACAAACAGGTCTTGAAGCTCATCCATATGATGTTAGACTGACCACAAACACATGGGGATCAGATGTTTATAAAATTGCAAGCATAACAATTTTATGCTTACAATAAAGCAAATTTCATTAAGCAAATTATGTTTGATAATAAGAGTCTACAGAAGGGTTTGGAGGATACATAATGGATATGAGGGAAGCATAAATATGTGTCTGTCCCTAAGAAAACAAAGACCCCGTAGATGGATTACATGATTTGAAATGATAAATGTCTCAGGCACTCACAAAGGCATCAAGACTGACCTATATTTTCTGTCTTGAAAAATAGGCCAGAACCCAAATTAAGGGCCAGTAGGGCTACTAGATGCATGTAAACGGCATCATCTTCACAGTAATTGTGGGGTGTTAGGCAACATAGGAGCAGCCTTGGATGGAGAGACATACCCTCGGGGCGTAGCTGTTGACATGTAAATATTGTGGATAGAAACTGAAATGACAACACAGACAGCAGGCTTGTATGACTAGTTCTGCTTGACTTGTGTTCTCGTTAACCACAAAATTAAGGGTCCACATGTCAAGATACCAGCACTCATATCATGTCAATAAGTAGGCTGATTCCCCTAATTGCCGAGGAAAATACATTCTGCCTTTTACATCATTCATCTTTTCGATCATTTTGCATCAGTCTACATGGCAGCAGAGCAGTCCAATGAGGCCAGAACACAGCCTCCTTCTCTAATAATCTGCCTTCCCTTCATTTGTCTGGTAGGTTGTACAACGCTGGAGGTTCTTTAGGTCTATGTTTCAAGAGCTGTTTGCTAAGAAAATGTTCCAAGTAAGAGACACCTGTGATATTTGTCAACTACATTTGGCCAGGCATCGTCTTGTTTAGTACAGGGCTGTGTATCACCAGTGATTTCCAGGATCAATTCAATTCCAAATCAGCAGATCCCAGTTTCATTCGGTTTCAAACTGTTTTCAATACAAACCGAGATGACTGATAAATTGTACAAGCAACCGTTAAAAAAAATAACTGACTCCAAAGCAGGTACAGCAGACCCACAGGGTTCCAGCTTTACTCATCAATGGCACATATTTTAAAAAATCTATGACAGAGCTGAATTTATCGATCGTGCATTATTCAAATTAAGATAAGCTTGAATCAAAAATTGATTTTAACGCAGTATGTATGTGTGATTCTGGATAGGAAACATAATCTGGAATTATTACACTGCATATAAAAAGAGTAGAGGCCAACTGACATAAAGCAGCTCAAAATCCTGTGAAAATCCTGTAATCACAAAATCTGCTCAACATGATAGTCATGAAAGTCACCATATTTTTTAGAACAGTTTTTATGTGAAAACCAATTTGCCAGACTATGACAGATTAAAATCACCAAAGCTACATTAAAGCAGAAACTGCACTAATCCTGTTCATTTGTGGGCTAAACTAGGCCACATTGGTATTACATGCATAAGAACCAGCCAATCATTGTTCTTTGACTCAGAATAACTGCTTATGTGTGATTGTGAGTCTGCATGTTTGTTTGTACCATCTGCTCTGTTATATGCAAGGATATCAATTGTCTTCCACTCACATGATACATGTACAGCAGAGCTCAGCTTTGAGATGACACTGTTGGTTTTTGGAGGCTCATTTAAAGTCGGACATTTATTTAGCCTTTTTGCCTTCTGGTCTATTTTTAAACCTATAAAATTCCAACATCTCTCTGGAGTATAACTCAAGAGTGGTCACAAGGGAAAAAAACTTATCTACCACCACACACAAACAGAAAAAAAAACACCCACCACCAACAATGCAGTGAGGCTGTGACTGAGGGTGAAATGATGAAACTCCTCTGCATTCATCAAAAATCATCTCACTTTAAATTATTGATCGGGTCCCTACTTTTCCCCACTTTTTCACAGAGGAAAGGGGAAGTCTAAAAATAGCCTGTGACTGTCAGTGCCTAGAAGTCTTTCCATGTTCTCCCAGTCTGGCAGCATTAGTGAATTCAGATGAGTCTCCTGGAGCTCTAACAGCTTCTGTGTGTCTCTTTTCTCATGCACAACCATGCACATATCCATGCAGCTGTGCACATGCACACACAGTCATGAATGCATAAGTTGGTGCTTGCACTTTTTTAAAATATACATTTACACATGTACCTGCTATCACACACAGTTTGCCTCCAGAGTTTCTGTGTAAGTCAGTGGGAAAGCTCAGCCAGCTACATCTACAGTATTCCACCACTCAGTTTATAGACCAGCATCCAACAACCTCCTCCATCCCTCCCTCTCTTGGCCCCACCCTGTCTCATTTTGTCCCAGTTCTTCATGATTTGGCCAAAAACAATCTTTATTCAGAAGAAACAACAACAATGTCCAGTCACGGCTGTCACACGGGTGTTGGCCATGCATGTTTGCCCATGTTTGAACATAGCATCACATGGCATCATCTGAAAACTCCCAGTGACCTGCTCCCTCTACCCTTCCTCCCTGTAGGGTGCGCCTGTACATGTCATAATGTGTGATACTCACAAAGGTGGTGACAGTGATTTTCTTGGCCTGTGGTAGCGCAAATAATGTGTGATCACAAATAAAATATGATACGCGAGGGGAAACAAGTAGAAAGAAGACATGAAAACCCTAAGAACTGAACAGTTATTAGTCTAGGAGATCATAGACATAAAAATATGAGGAATAAGAAAAATATTTCAGGGCTCAACAAGAAGGACTGTACGGTTGTACAGGGCGACTATACATCATTTTTAGAACTAATGGCAGGACAAAGTGCTTACATCTCGTCTCTGTGGACAAGGGAAACACAAAGAAATGAAATTAAGCATGGAAAAGGGAGCTTAGTTTTACTGTGCAGATTATGTTTGAGTGCAAGGTGAATAAAGGGAAACAGAACAATAAAATGTATGTAATAAATAAAACAATGAATGTAGATGAAAGTAAAAAAAATGGCTTTGGGCATATACAGTGGATCAAAGTCTACACATCACTGTTCAAATGCTAGGATTTTGTGAGGTAAAAAGGTGACACCAAGATAAGTAAGTTCACAACTTTATCCACCTTTAATGTGAACTATAACCTCTACATCGCAATTGAAAAACAAACTGAAATCTTTCAGGGAGGTGAATTAAAAATAAATAACTAGGATAATGAGGTTGCACAAGTGTGCACACCCTCTTGGAACTGGGGATTTGGCTGTGTTCAGATTGAACCAGTTACCTTCAAACTCATTAAATTGGACTCAGCACACACCTGTCACCATTTAAAGTGCCTTTGATGAACCCTAAATACAGTTTGGGATTGGGAAAGTTGCAGGTTAGGGCAGGCCTAACCTTTGTTAGGCTTTTCCTGACATTTTTGTAGCCACATCTTCTAGCACAAGCCATGGTCTGCAGAGAGCTTCCAAAGCATCAA
>JAQQAE010020641.1:0-10637 GCA_029823295.1 Pseudamia nigra | reverse complement strand
AAGGCGCACCGGATTATAAGGCGCAGTGTCATATTTGGACAAAATTGACGGCGTTTAGATGCGCCTTATAGTGCGGAGAATACGGTACATAGAATTTGAGCAGAATTTAGAAGCTCTTTTTAATTCTAATGCCTTTTTTAGGGGTTGGTATTGTGACACTGTTTACAGTCTGTGACAGTATCAATTTGTCTCCCCTAAAAGTTTGTGTGGTGGTTGATGCTGGCCTGACGTATATTAAAGACCATTCCCGGTCCTTAACTTTGTCTTCAGTTGTTAGCCTTGGGTAGCAACAACATATGCCAGGATACTGAATGTTTAATCAAAAACAGTGTGAATCCACTCAGCACTTATCACCAGCTGAATTTATCTGTGCAGCACATGCTGCAGTGTTGTGTTGGTTTGCAAACACACGGCGTTCTTTCCACTGAACACAATTATGTGTGTAAATGCATGTATAAACAGACAGCAGCTGAAACCGGGAGAGAGCAGTTTGGTGTTTTTTTTTTTTTCCAAAGATGCCTGCTAGTTTAAAGAGAAAAAACCAAGCAACAAACAACAGCCACAACAAGACTAAACAGAGGTAATGATTTGTACTGCTTCATACTCCACCCACTGTACTTTCTTCTTCTTTCTCCCTGTTCTCCATCTGGTGTTGGTTGGTTGTGGTTTCTGTTTTGCGCAGGCCTCATGCCTGCCTGGGAAACACACACTCTTACAGACACACACAAATCCATTAATATAGTAATGTTGAAAATGAAAGCACAGTTAAAGGCCTGCATGGAGACTAATCCTGGTGCAGCTCTCTTCTTCCGCTTGTTTACAGCGCTGCCAGTCAACGCAGAGTGGTAGCCGTCACTCTGAATCACATTGTACTTTCATATGTAAGCATTGAGACCGCTAGTTTAAGCAACGACGCCCATGTTTGACAGACATGTACTTTATGGTCATGGCTTGTTCCTAAACTGTGGTCGGCACAGTTGCTTGTACTCGGAATTATTCATTTGCGTTTTCTTACCCAAAATGTGGAAGTTTTGGTTTTGGGGCGGGTCCTATTGTGAGACTTTTAAGGGTGTGCCACCATCTGTAAATGCGACAGTCTTTTCCCATCTCCTCTTTTGTTTTCCTTTTCCATCTCTGCTTTCAAGTACAGCAGGAATGCCAAGGAAAATAATTCACAAACACAGTGGCCGAGGACGGCTTTTATGACTGTTAAACGGAAACCGACCAACTGGTCTTTTTTTCAATTGAAGGAATTTGAGGATGAAAATTCCTGCAGTGTACCACTTCCTCTGTGTGAAATATTCCAGTTGTATGAAGACAAAAACAATGATTTTAAACTTGGAAAAAACATTATATACCATGATTTTGAATAAATATACAATAATGGTAACCTATAATGAATTTCAAGTTTGTTTTGCTTTTGTTACCCTTACTTTCATAACATGAAATTAATATGAACAAAATGAGAGCTATATAAACAAAAATCAACAAATCATTATGACAAAATCATAATGATTAAAAGCTAGCAAAGATATTTTTTTAAATTATTGAATAATTATAAACATTACAAAATGAAAAAAGAGCAAGAAAACAAAAAATAGCAAAATAATAAAGAACATTTTCAAAATCAACAAAAAAGATTAGCAAGAATCATCAAATGATAAATGTTAAAAGGAAATGATCAAATGTGGTGTGTAGCCTATGTAGCGGAGATCATGTATAATGAATACAACACGTATAGTGGCACATACAGTACGTCAGTAGAGAAATTGTAAGATTTGCACACCATGTTTCATTTACACTACTGCGTTGCAAGAACACATGTAGAAAACAAAGCGTCAACCCACCCAGAGCATGTTTCATGTCTTCAGTTAGAATCTAACTGTTAGATTATATTTTAGATGGGACTGTCCCAGAACAGAAAGACCAGGAGCTACCTCTACTGCAGACGAGTTTCAGTCCTCACGAGAGCTGCTTTCATCGTGGTGTTTGATGGTCTCTGTGACCGCACAGGCACACAGCCAAAGATTGTTTAGATTAACTGACCTTCATCTCTCAAGTACAGTGGTCCCCTCACTACATCGTGGTTCACCTTTCGCGGCCTCGCTGTTTCGTGGATTTTTTTTTTTTTTTTCTTTACAGCGTATGACAAAAACCCACAATGTCGACAAAGCATTCTGCACTGACTAAGGCACCTGCAGTTACAGCCAAATGGCAGAGGCAGATGCTAACCATTGCACAAAAAGTTTAACTTTTGGACATGCTGAAGGAAGGTAGAAGTTACACGGCTGTAGGGCGCCATTACGGAATAAATGAAACTTCGGTTTGTTACATAAAGGAGGAGGAAAAGAACATAAGGACGACAGCAGCAATACGTTTTAACAGGATGCAAAAAGGGTTGTAACTGCAACAAGACCATGGTAAGGATGGAGCCTGCTTTAGCTTTGTGGATCAGTGACTGCAGGAAAAAGAACATTACACTGGATGCCAACATGATCCGTACAAAAGCTAAAAAGCTTTATGAAACCTTTGCCGACAGCGATGACATTCATGACAGCGAGGAGCTCAGGCCATCGATGGGTGCTTTTCAAGCAGAACCAAGTCCATTTAATGCCAGCAAGGGCTGGTTTGACAAATTTCAGAAATGCTTTGGACTTAAGTGTTTGTGTGCACGGAGAGGCTGCCTGTGTGGATACTGCTGGAGCAGAGGCATACATGAACAACACATTTAAAGCCATCATGGAGGAAGGGGGCTATAAACCTGAAGAAGTTTTTAATATGGATGAAAAATCTACGAAAGTTTGAATTTTGAGTGTTTTAAACAAGTGAGAAATGTGAGAAAATGTTAATGCCTGTCTGAGAATAGTGTATAAAGTGTGTGGTGAGGGGTTTTACTGCCTCAAAACAAATACAGTTTTTCAAACCGTTCCGGCATCACATTCATTGGGCGAATCATTCATTAGCCGCAACGAGTTTTTCCATAGAAATCTACTTTGCGGATTTTGCCTATTGCGGGTTATTTTTAGAATGTAACCCCCGCGATAAACGAGGGACCACTGCCTTTTGTCCTTACTTAACTGAGTATTTCTTACCATAATATGGATTTTTAGAGTAGTTGTAGTCACACTAATAGGACTATTGACTCTGTCCCCAACTTTCCTCTGCGCAAGACAACTGATGTCTAAAGCACATAAAGACAAATGGCACAAATCAACTAATTTCAATTAATTGAAATTAGTTCCGGGCGACTACCTCACGAATTTGATGATGGAGTTCAAAGCTGTCATTAAAGATAAATGCAACTACTTTGAACAATCTATAATATAAACCACATTCTGGCTGTGCATCTGTCCTTATTAGATTACCGATTTACTGAGGGAGGGGTGGTCTGTCACCCAGCTCTTGTCCTTTGCCTCCCGATCATGTACGTACTCCTGGTTACACAAAATTCGGGCCACATTACAATGATTGAGAAACCTGCAAATCATCATTCTTTATGGAGGAAATCTGATTTCTGTGTACAATACTGTTTTTGAAGTAATTCTCCCCAAAGCACTAACATCCCAGGAAACTGTTGGTGGAGTAAGAGGCGAGAAGGAGTTATCAAACCAGCCATGTTGCTGAGTGGCTTTCTCTGCATGGGGCCTCTCACACATCCATAGTGTTGTAAATACAAGCACACAAGCATGCAGTGACCGCCTGCTGATCACAGTCTGCAGAAACTCCTTTAATCTACAAGATAAACAGGCATGTCGCAAGTGCTCTTTACAAGCACATGTATGCAGGCTGATATAGAGGAGTGAAAAACTAAAGCAGAATATGTCGTCAGTAAGAAGATGGTGCCTTTTAGAGCAGCTTCAGTGAACTCGAGCCAAAGATGGTACCTCCTTTGAGTTGATGGTGGTGTAGTATGATGCTGTATTGTCATAATTATATCCTTATTTTTTTTAAAAAACAGCAGTATCATCCAGTATGCTTGTACAGTTGGAATTCCAAAAGTCAGAGCAACCCCTTCACACCAGACTTTGCAATTCAATATGGCCACTACTCGTTCTGCTCATTTATACCAGTTCTATTGGATATATTTAGTATTTTGTCAAACACACAGATATTGTTCCGTTCTCATCAGTGGGCATGCTAATGCACTGTTGGCATGTGCAAAATGCCCCGTGGTGTTATTATGAAGTGCATATTTGTTTTGAAGCATCAGACTTGACATGTTTTTCTGAGCTTGTAGCTGCAACAGTATCAGATCTGCTATATGTTTACTCCACTCCCAGTTCTGACGTCCGAGGTAAATGCAGCACACTATTAATATTCCCTTAACTAAGAGTGTGCTTGTACTGGTCCCACTTGTGCCATGCCAGAGCAAACCACTCAAACTAGTCTGGGCTTAAGTAGATTTAGATTTGGGTTATATCTTGTGCATCCAAAATCTTGTCGTAGTAGAATGCATGCAACTTTCCTGATGGTGGTTTATGTTGAATTATATCAAGGTGGTGTTGTTGTTGTCCTTCCTGGAGTTTTTGATCAAACGGCAAGTGTGCTATGATTTGCACTTACAGGTGCTGCTTGTGTAAAGTTTTTGCTATGGCAACAAGAGATGAGGTTTACATATAATGTCTATGTTGAGCCCCCATACCTGTGCTTGTCATGAGTAATTCTACTGTGCTGCAGCTTTTTCCACTCTTACAGAACCGATCAAGTGTACCATGCTTGAGCATTCACACTAATCAAACAAACTGGACTTTGAGGCTCTTGATGCATAACATGGTTTGGTTGGTGTGAATGTCTTAAAAGACCCAGGACAGATGAGGTAAACACTTTTCCTAATGAGGGCTTTCATGTTTTTGTTGTCAGTGGAGATTAGAGAATTGCATTTTCTGCAATATGAAATCATGCTGTTAAATTGGACTTTTTAACCAATAGTATTATTTTCTCAATCCTTTAAAATGTACTTAAAGCCCCTTCAGTTAACCAGCAATTGAATTATTCTCACAAGAAAGGGTTCTTTGTTATGCAATTTAGACTTTTTGCCTGTTTTCAAGAGCACAGGCCATATTGTGTTTGTTTATTACACATCTGTACACAAGGATAAAAAGATACCAGTCCAAACAGAGCTTGGTAGTACACTGCTTGGCAAAAAAAAAAGTCGCCACCTGGATTTTACTAAGCAAATACAGTAAGAGCATTTCCACATGCATAATGTGAAGGAACTCAAGGGATTGGGGATTGAGCTGTGTAGCCTCAAGAAAACTACTAATCAGTCAGGCTAACCGGGGAAAAAAAAGACTTCAGTTTGCTAGGGAGCATAAAGATTGGACTCTGGAGGAATGGAAGAAGGTCATGTGGTTTGAGTCCAGATTTACCCTGTTCCAGAGTGATGGTGCATCAGGGTAAGAAGACAGGCAGAAGAAGTGATTACCCATCATGCCTAGTGCCTACTGTTGCTGCAGTTGGTCAGGTCTAGGTTCAGCAACAGTATGTGTCAAAGAATGAGGTCAGCTGACAACCTGAATATACTGAATGACCAGGTTATTCCATCAATGAATTTTTTTTTCCCCTGATGGCACGGGCGTATTCCAAGATGACAATGCCAGGATTCATCGAGCTCAAATTGTGAAAGAGTGGTTCAGGGAGCATGAGACATCATTTTCACACATGGATTGGCCACCAGACTTTAACCCCATTGAGAATCTTTGGGATGTGCTGGAAAAGTCTTTGCACTACGGTCAGACTCTACCATCATCAGTGAAAAATTAATGCAACACTGGATGGAAATATATCTTGTGACATTGCAGAAGCTTATCGAAACAATGCTGCAGTGAATGCGTGCTGTAATCAAAGCTAAAGGCGTCCAACTGTATTAGTGTGTGAGACCTTTTTTTTTTTGTTTTTTTAAATTTTTAAATTTTATTTTTTTGTGTCGACTTTTTTTTTTTTTTAGGCCAGGCAGTGTATATAAATGTCAAACAGCAACACGTCACACAACAGTCTCCTTTAGGTTCTAAATTGATTTGATGCTCATCAAACTATTGAACCCTGAGTCCCTCTTCTTCATGGATGTGGACATTTTCATCCTGACAGAGACCACTCCAATCAGGCTTTAATCTGTCATCTGTCTACAGATGGTTGGCTCAGCTCCATAATCCACAAGGTAAAGCGTCTGATTTTCTGATTGTTTTCCATTTTTTTTCGACTAAATGTACTGCGGTGTATTTAAGTATCTTTAACTTGGTTGTCTGTAGTTCTTTTAGTCAGGAACTACTCTATTGTGTTTTATTCACTTCCTGTTGGTTGCAGGCAGTTAAGACAAGTTCATATTTATTCACAAAACTTCGTAAGAACCACAGAAAATGAGATTTCAAAGTTTTTAAATGTGATAAATCATTCATGAACATTTTAAAGGTCCCATTTAGTGACACATTTAAACTGTATATCTCTTACAGTGTGACGACAAAATAAACTTTGTTTTATTTTAGTTTGGTTTTCCAAGAGCATCCTTGTAGCTCTACCACACAGACTCTGACTTCATTGTGAGGTGTTGTAACTCCCACTTTCCATTATGAAGCACCCTGATTGGTCAATCCACCAGTCATCCCCAGTTTGACCTGGGATCAGATTCTGCTGACACAAGGCTACTGTAAACATAGTTACTCACATTTAAAAGCCAATTCTGTGACAAGATTTTCAGGAATATTGGCAGTTTGTCATGGGGGCCGGGCTAGTTTTAGCTTGAACATGATTGATCAGAACTTGTGATTCTCTACAATTCAAAATTGCGGGGATTTCTCAGGACTAACAGGACTGAAGAAGTTCAGATTTTCACATCTTATTTTACGTCGCAGAATTTATATACAACTTAGAAGCCAATAAAGCTGGATTTTTGCCGTTTGGGACCTTTATGTTTATGTGCATGTTACTATGATACACATACAGTTATCACGTAGAGCGCATGAGCTTGAGAGTCTGTGCTTTGGATGAGCCTCCTTTTCAGTATGCATCCATGTTTTTCTGACTTTGAAGCTAGAAAGTGATCAGCATGGAATTTACGTTAGTCCCAGTTTCGACCTCCAAGTTGAGAGGTAAATGGAACCCACCATTAGCCACACTGAGGTAACATCATTACATCAGAAGAAAAACATCTTAATTATAATCTTGACGACATTACAGCATCTTTTGCTGTAATAATCACTTCAGATCCCATGTTCTGCCATTGTCCATCTTTGCTTTTTTGTAATGCTTTTTCCCCACTTTTTCATGTTGTCTTTTTGCAACAGCATTTGCATGTAGAGAACAAAAACATTTCTGATGTTGGGTTTATGTCCTGAACTCCTTACCATTGATTCCTGGAACTGCGGGCTTAGTGTGTTATACACAGGCTTGCCATCTATGTTCCTGTTCGACCCGAGTTGTGTTTTTATGTACAGGATGTGCTGGAGCTGCAAACTCAAAAAAGAGGAAGAGAGAGTGAGTGAGAGATGGAGGGATGGAGCGAGTGATGAGTCATTTTCTCTGTCGGACCCTGTTGTTTTCCACTAAGCCTGTTATTTTCACTCATAAATGGATGCCAGGTAGTAGGTGGAAAAAGACTCGTTTTTGTTGTTTTTTTCATTTGGAGTAATTTTATAATGGGGGCAGACTGTGGTTAAACTGGAAGCATGGATTTGTCCTAACGTAACCCTCTGCATCTTCTTTACATGGACAGAAAAATATGATTGGGAAATCAAAGAATATGAAAAATGCTCAGTTGTTGAAATGTGAAATCCTTACAGGCTGTAGAAATAGATTGCAGTGCGACTCTTCACGGTCCTCATGTTTGCATTACAGTCCATTTTTCGACACTTCAATACTTGTTTCTTTTTGCCTCTCACTCTTATCAATATTGTGTGTTCAGTTTCGGCTTCAATCAACTTGTGTAGTTATCAAAGTACACAATACATGCAAACTTAAATAAGCAAAAAACAAAGCAAAAATACTTCCCTGCTCAATGTGTTTAATATAGTGTTTTCATCTAGATCAAAAATGACAAACTGAGCAAATATCATCAAAACCTACCAAAATGATGAATGGCATGATCAAAAATGACCAAAATGAAGAAACTACCAAACATTCACAATAAAGTTAATGTAAACAAGCAGAATTTTCAACAGACAAAGCAAAACATACAAAGCACCAAAATAAACATCGTAAAAAGTAAACATACGATCGCCCTAAATCCTCCTAACATTGACTTTTTTCTGAACGTTTGCAATAATGTCAATGCATAGACTGATTGATAGATGTGATTGTGCTGCTCCTGCCTTACTGTCGGTGTTCTATTTCTACATCGCTGCCCGTGGCTACTTTTCCATCAGTTGATCGAAGCAGTCAGATTAATCAAAATAATTTAAAAAAATCTAATTACAGCAGCATCTTTTCAGGACCAGTATGTTTGGGAGACATGTAATTAGTGAATGGCAAAGTTCACCCTGCTATAGTGAATTAGAATATTTAACACATTTAAAAGTCACAGCGCATGCAGTTGTGTATTTGTTGTTAATGACGTACTGGTAGTGATAGTGGAGAGCTCTGTTCATTCATTTGTGTGCATTTGGGCACTTGACCTTCACGGAAAAAGGTCATGGTTGTGGTCAATTTCAGTGTTGTACATGTGTCCACCCAAATATTTGGCTCTATATCTCCAAAGTCCCTGGATTCAAACTAACCAAAGTTGGCACATGGGTAATCAGGGTAGGGGGAAGGGTCACCATGGTTGCCACCACCTAATTTACATATTATTTACATTGCAGCATTAATAATTGCAAAAGCATATTTTGATCTATAGAACCAGAACTACCATACCTAGAGGCACTAAATTTTACTTTCTTAATCAACCTCGACTTTGACCTTGAAGATCAGTAGCGTCGGTGTAACTGGGTTCTTCGCAGTTCACTCAAGAAGATGGCATAGTCGCAGCAAGTCAGGTCTAGACTGATTTTTATTACCCACATTAATAAAAAAAACAAGCAAACGGTGCATACAAAACTGACATAAATACAACGAAAAAACAGGTTTCAGGCGGAAACCATACCTACACACAAAAAACCCCCCCTGCACTTTCAGAGCTCAATAAGTCAATCAGGCGACTACCTTCTCTGTAGCAGGCAAACCACTGACCTATCTGTGTTCAGGAGGCCTCCCTTTTAAACTGTTGTGGCTCCTCCCACGACCCACATAGAAAACCCCAAAATGCTCCATTTTACCCCTTGAATAGCCCTTCTAAAACCTGACCTCAGGTGAGTGACCTACTCCCACGGTCTGGACATTATAGATTCCTATAGAAAGTATTTCAACCATTTTATTACTACAAAAAATGTCTTACTTGTTACATGACGTCCGACCAGTGACGTCACCCAACATTTCCCCGCGCACAACTGTTTATAAGCGCCATTTCCCCATGACCACAGTTTGGACCTGGCAACCCAGAGATGGAGAGAGGATGTGGAGGTGGAGCTAAGGCGACCTGGAAGACAAGTGGCAGTGTGTATGTATGTGTGTGTTTGTTTGCATGTGTGTGTATGGGTCCCAGGATCAAGTTAATAATTACTAGAAAATGGTGATGTCTGCTGAGTTTAGTGTGTGCACCCGCATCAACTCTGCAAGGAAAGTGCGACCGACGACAGTATTGTGGACAGCGGTGAGTGTTGCGGTAAACGGTGAAACGTATGTGTGTGTGTGTGTGTGTGTGTGTGTGTGTGTGTGTGTGTGTTGTGGTCGCGATGCGTGCATGTCGGCTCGTGTGTGTGTTGTGTGTAGTGATTTATAGAGACGGAGCTACTCTGTCACTCTGAAATTATTGCACTTTAACCCACATACCAATACCCACATATAGTTTTAGCTATGGAGCCAGGTTAAACATGTCATATACACCCCCCCCCCAGGGTACTGACAATGCTAATTCCAACTCTACTCTCTCATCTGAATTATATAATTGCAAAAGGCTGACTCTGTGTTTACAGTTGATGTGATTAATTGTTCAGCCCTAGGATGAACTGAAAATGACTCTTGCACTTCTATGTAAAGGCCTGTTCTTTTTGGCAGTCGACATGTTCAGGGTGACAAACATGTTTTCTGATATTTGTTGTTTCCAGAGGATTTGATTTTTGTGAGGTGGCTTTTACAAACATTGTGTTTTTGTCCACTTGTGGGATAAGTGCCCAAATGTCTGGTTTTTAAATATGAGTGAGATTTTCATAAGTAGTCGGTGCTGATCTGTTCCTCCCTTGTTTCCAGACTGAAAAATCAACATTGTTTGCCCACATTTGAGTGAAAGAAAGCGATATTGCAACATAACAATGGAATATACAACATTATTGTCTGTCTCAAGCTGGAAAATCGTCAGTTAGCATTTGAATGCTATAATTTTCTGTAATCCACCACCAGTCAAAAGTTTGGGCATGCCTTCTCCTTCTTTATTTTTATCACATTCAGCATTATGCAGTTGTGTTCAAAATACTGTATTTTCCGGACTATAAGGCGCACCTAAACGACGTCAATTTTGTCCAAATATGACACTGTGCCTTATAATCCGGTGCGCCTTATGTATGGACTAATTAAAACAAACAAAGAGTATGAATCAATGTTGTGCAATTCTA
>JAQQAE010020639.1:0-10638 GCA_029823295.1 Pseudamia nigra | reverse complement strand
CTGATGGCAGGTACGGTTGTTACCGGTAATGTCTACATTTTAAATTGTCAGTAATACAGATGTGGCAGATGAAGGTAGACAAGCCTAGAGCGCCCTCTAGCCACTGTCAGTGTGACAAACAACCAATACTCGAAATAATTTAATATACAAGTCGCGCCGGTATATTTGTCGCTCCCCTAGCCAGACTATGCAAAAAACCACAACGTGTAATCCGGAAAATACAGTACATAATTGCATCCATGTTCTTTCACAGTTTCGATGTCTTCAGTATTAACGTCAAATGTTGTGAATAATAAAAATAAACACAAGGTGTGTTGAAACTTTCTGGAGGTGTAGGTGTAAAAGCTGAGCATTGGCTCTGTTTGTCTGATTTAAGAGTCACATTCAGCGTGTATATGTTGGAGCTGGTTTTTTTTTCCACTTTAGAGGTTATAGGATTTAATGAAGCAGAAAATACTATAAAAAGACATCTTTCATCACAGACCAAAATATTTTCTCCTCACATAATTTGATACAACATGACAGAAACCAGTCCTGCCAAAAATCTCTACATTGTACCATCTGCCTGAGCTGCACTTTCTTTCCTTCAATTTTTCATTTTGTTCGTTTCCCTTCCCGCAATCGTACACGAGTAATGAATAATTAGAAAGCAGGGCATGAATCACTCAAAAATGCAATCGCCGGGAAACCACATAATGGATTGGAGGCCACATGGATCACACCGCAAATAAATGGTCTGATAATGTCATTATCATTTGGATTCGACGTAATTGACCTGTTCGGCAGCAGCCTGTCACTACCAGAGGCAGCGCTCCGCTTCGGTAGATCATACACGCATATGAGTGTGTGCGTTCTGGGACTTGTGGAGGTGTGTGAGGCATTTTTAAGCAGTCAGGTTCAGGGATGGCTCAATATCTCTGGGTAAACATCAGACAGAGTGTGATTGTCAACTCATTAGAGAAGACAAATGGAGGAACTTATCTGGGCAGAGTGACGCGGCCTTTCAGACTGTCGGTTCTGCCGGCGTGTACGTGCCGGTAAGACTTTTAGTCCACCTCCACATAGTTTACCTCTGCACGCGTATCCACGGATCACGCACACTATGCAGCATATGCCAATCACCTTTCTCTTGGATTTACCCGAGAAGGTACTGTCTGAGTTTTAAGACCAGCCTCATCGTATGTATTTTAGGTAAGGTAGTGGTCATAAATGGTTAAATTATAGCCATCAGGGCATGGTGATTTAGTAAAATACAATCCTAATTATGCTTGAGTTACGATTTGATAATGTAGATAAACAAAATTAGGAATCAACCACAGCATTTTTTGTATTACAGTGACAAAGTAAAATAACTATATGTGAATGAATGTACTGAACTACTGCTTGGTTTAGCTTTATTTTTTCTTCTTTATGCATCTAATTTGGTTGATTTAGTCGATTTGCTTTTCTTATCATTTGTTCCTTTCTTTGCAGTGTCTTAATTATTTTGCCGCTAGGGTTGCTAACCCTAACCCATTCTCTGTATTTTTTGTGTTATTTGGTTAATTGCTCTTCTGATTTTGTTCGTGCTCCCCATTTTCTTAATTGGTTTGTTCATTGTGCTTCTTATGTCGGCCGCACACAGAGAAACGCGACTCATCCCAACTCATCGAGTTAAGGTGCGGATTGACAGCACGACGCACGCCTGGGAACTGGCGCCATCTATTGACAGTATTTATGGTGATTCATTATATGTTCAGGGTATGTGACTATGGATTTGTATATACTGATGATAGCAACACTTATCAGCTAAAAGTCACTAGTTTTCTCTCTGGTCAAGATTTGTCTAATATTTTGCTGTTAGTGAATTCGAGCCTGCCTTCTTTTTTTTTATATCAAAACAGACAATTTGTGCAATTGATGTGAAAACAGACAACAAAAAAACAAACTGTTAAGGATAAATTAGTGCCAATTTTAAGTCAGTAATGGCTACGGCCCCCATTCACTTCAATACAGGCGGTAATACTGGTGACTAATCTTGTGTCGGGGGTGCGGTCCCATTTCTTCTGAGGCCCCTGTTCTGTGGATGAGGAACCCTGCTGTTGATGTTGGGTGTCCTGCAGGTCCTCAGTGGGGTCCGGGTCTGGGGCATATAGCGGCCATGGTAAGACATTTGCCCCTTGTTCTTGCAGATTTGGCATTGTGATGCCAAGGTGTGGCCAAGCACCGTCCTGCTGGCGGACGTGTCGTGGTTCATCCCTTGAAAATCACTGCATTTTGGTTTGACCATAAATGTACAAATGTGAAAATGGTGGCCTTTTTAATGGTTGTTTAATAGGATTTGTAAGCCACTCTCAAAAATCTGTAAAAGGTCAAATATTATTTGGACAAAAACAGCTGTTTGTGCTGTTTTTATACATTTTAAAAAGGATGTTGACACTGTCAACCATAGTATTTTACTTTCTAGACTCTCTGCCTTTAACTTCAGAAAATAAGTCGCCATATCTACACTGTCCAGTTGGGGTTCCCAGAGGTTCTATCTCAGGACCATTACACGTCTCACTGTATGTTAATGATCTGCCCATTATTGGTAAAAATGAGACCTTGATGTACACTGATGATACAGTAAACTTCACCCCCACCCCAAAAAAAATGCTGAAGAAGCTGCCCAAAAACTATCAATTGCTCTGACCCATATCCGGGAGTGGTTACGCAACTAAACGTTAAAAAAAAAAAAAAAAAAACTTTTATGCATGATGTTCTTAAAATCTGCAACATGCTGGTCCCCCTCTTAAATTGACTGGATAGAGGAGGAGCTTGAACACATAACTGAATTCAAATATCTTGGAGTGACATTAGACGCTACATTATTTCATCGGGTTCATGTCAAAAATGTTCCAAAAACCATTCATTTCATTTTGCGTTACTTTAAACTAATCAGATCCTGTCTGACAGACAGTGCAGCTCTTGCATTTTTACATTCCATATTTTCACATATTGATTATTGTATCACCAGCTGAGGCTTTTCCTGTGATTCAACTCTTAAACTGATTGAATCCCGCTTCAACAAAGCCTTAGATAAGAAACCCCTTTCCCATCACCATTGCAGTATCCTTGTCAAATACAACCTTCTAAATTTCACCAACTTTGAAACCTTTAAATCTGCATGTCTCACCTATAAAATTCTACATAGCTTGGCGCCCCCACCACTGAATGACTTTATCAAACAGAATGGATCTGCGACACGCGTGACCAGAGCCGCTGACGGAGGTGGCTGGGAGAACCTACTTCAGAAGGACATGTTTTTCACCCTGTCATTTAAAGGGTGTGATTTTTGGAATATGATCCCTACCTCAGTGAGAGAGTGTTCAAGCATTGACACTTTTAAGAAGCAGCTGAAGCTGTGGTTAAGGGAAACCAAACCTGTGACCATCTATAACATCTGAAAGTAACAAAAGAGGGATCTTGTGTAATCGATATAATGAATCAGTTCATTGCAAACCAGTTTATTACATACGTAGCCTGGTTACACAATTTGGCTAATAATCCTCAAGCTTTCGTCATAGTATAGTCTTGATATTTTCTGTCTCCTGCTGTATTTTGTGTCTGTTGCATTTAACTTTTGTGTTTGTTTGAGTGTTTTTGAATTTTTCTGTCCTCTCTCTACATCAACCTGCTAAGGGTCTGCGGATGGAAATTAGCACGTGGCTACAATCTGACATATTTCCATGTAGACGTTCATTAATATGGACTCACCTTGATGAATAAATACATAAAATAAATAAAAATCTGTACACACCCTTTTGTTTGTAGTTGGAACGGCACTTGGTCCAGTTTTTGTAAACTGAGCAACCATGTGCGGTGAAGCGTCAACAGCACAATACACCAACTAAACAGTTGTACATTCTGACATCCAACAAAAATAAATCTAATAAACTCCCCCACCACGCTATTTTGAGAAAAAACAACAAAAACTCTGCTTGTTGACTGTCAGTGTAATAAATTTGCTTGAACTGAATTTTATGTAAATAGGTCACAACTTAATGACCGTAGGACACGTAGGTCCCACGATGAGACCAGCTGAGATTTATTTAATGTAGTCACATTTCTTCACGATATGTTTAATGTTTATTTTTAACTAAAAACTTGAAACAAAGGAAAACACGGGCACACAAATCAGAATCTCTGAAGTTTAAAAAGGGTTTTAGGATGAAGTATCTAGTCCAAACCCTTTTACAAAATTTAATTCAGTAACTCAAAGTTGAGGATTTCAGAGCATTATGCAATAAAATCTAATCGGTGTAATTCATAGTATGCACTGTTTTCAATAAATCCCTTCGATTATTCCATATCTTTTATTTATTTTATGTTGGCTTTTTGACATGTTTTCATTTCTTAACTGTATCTGCTCCAATGAACCTTGACGTTTGTTCTCATAGCTGTTTTTTTTTTAACATGTATGTTCCTCTTCGACCAGGAGTGTGCAACCTGTGGCTCGAGGGCCACATGTGGCCTCTTTAGCGCCGCTCCAGTGGCTCTCGTTGCTTCGTCTAGTGACGTAGTGGCCGAGCATGTTGTAATACATCAAAGTAACAAAAATTAAGAAAACACTGACGCAAATAAGCCACAAAGTGAACAAAGTCAAGAATATGAACGGAATTAAACAATATAATACATAAAGTTATGGAAAATTAGCAAAAATAGGCAACATTATTAAAAATATTTTTAAATTGTACAAATGTGAGACAAAATGTTCAAAATATTAATATATGTATAAACAGGAAAATGAACAAAAAATACTTTAAAAATGACCAAAATAGTTCAGAGATTAAACAAATACAGTTTTCAAAAGTGAACGAAAATGTCCAGAATCGAGCAAAAAAGAACCAAAAAGTGAAATTCAATCAACAAACTGAATGAAATAATAACAAATTGGTGTTAATGTGTTGCTCACTAAAACATGCATCATATTCTGTGTGGTTTGAAAATGTTCTGCAGCTCTGGACACTTTTTTTTTTTCTTTCTGTCCAAAAATAGCTCTTTACATCGAGGTCACGACTTTTCACTCTGCACACGATTCGAACAGTTCTTTCTTTCCTTGTCATCTGCGCCTCCCTGACGTCTGTGTCACATTTCCTTATTACATCTGCTACTTGCATAAACTCGATGCACTTTCGCCTTCGCTATTAAGTTCATGTCATACTTTTGTAATAAAATATTCCTAGTTTTACGTTAGTTGCACCACCTGACTTGGAAGTCATCCCCTCACATTTCCAAATGGATGCTTTTTACTTTTCTTTACAATAAAATTCTTTTTTTTTTCTCTACATTTTTATTATTTTCAACTTTCTACACTAACTTTGTGCACATCTAAAAGAAAGAACGCATGCAGTAAACAAAAAAAGTGTAAAGCAACCCAGAATGTGTTTTATATTTCACATTTAGCTTTGCATTCTCTCACCAGATTCACCTGGAATGGTTTTAAACTCACAGGTGTGCCTTTGCAAGAGTTCATTCATGCCATCTCTCACTTTCTTAATGAGCTTTAGACCATCAGTTGTCTTGTGCAGAAGAAGGGTCTGACTTTCAAAATATGTCACTGTCATTATTATCTCCACCAAGGAGTGGAGGGGGTTTTGTTTTATGCCGAAAACCCGGTTAGGAAAACCCGGTTGTTTCAAGAGAAAACCAGAATCTTCTTTATGGCAGATACACTGCAGTCTTTTTAAACATGTATATTTTAGTGTCAAAGTAAAATGTCCCTGTGGTTCATAAAGTTCAATCTGAAATGTTTTCTGAAGAGAGAGGAGCTTTCGGAGAATTCCACCTCGCTATATTTAGACGGTGAGGTAGAAAGGCTACTCGTGGATTGTTAGGTGTGTGCTGCTGAACGCAAAGGCTAATTAGTCAGTCCCAAATCCCCCTCAGGTATTAGGGCAGAAAGCGAGGCAGGGGCCCGGTAAAATTCTATCGTGCCTTGTTGCTGACTGTGTGGATATGAAATCCGAGGATGAGCGATGACAACGGGAAGCCTGTGGCATTAAACTAACAGCACCTGCAACCCTGGAGACCGCAGCAGATCGCCTAATAATACATGAGTGATACTGCTTTGAACCTCATTAGCTGCCTCTGTTGTATTCTGCAGCTGTTGTAATAACGCTATATACTGTATATATATATATTTTTAAACAAGGCTGCTTTTCATATTTTAGAAGCAGAGAGAAACACGCTGATCTGTTTGGTTAAAAATGGATAACATATTCAGCAAGGTATAGAAAAACAAAGTCTTTAAGAAGTGCTGCAGTGATGTGAAAAAGTAAGTTATTTTTATTTCTTTGCATCTGACAGTTCTGTGGAAATAGTGTGGAGTCAGACCCCCCGCTGGGCGTCATGCAGAGGTTCAGTTTTACTACTTTAGGTGTAGACATCAAAACAGATTTTATACTTAGTTGCTGCCCTTAAAAAAAAAAAAAAAAAAAAAACAGCTCCCAAGCAACTTTTCTCTGAAAAATCAGTTCTTCAGAGAGTCACATTTCTCTGAGAATCTCTAAGAATTTTTCTTTTGGTCAGGAAATAGAATTAGAAAAAAAAGAAGCAGGCTTTAAATGAATGTACGAGCTACGGGCAGAGGTCGGTAGAACCAAAGTACATTTACTCCTTTACATGTACTTAAGTGGTGTTTTTCAGGAAAATCTACTTCTGCCAAATACTTTTTACTCTTCGTTAGTTACATTTGTGATGAAAAAACATTGCACTTTTACTCAAATACATCAGTTCACAGCAAAGGCTTGAAAAAAAAAATCCACCACAGAACAAAATAAGCAAGAAAATGAGCAAAAATCTACGAGAAATGATGACAAAAATGAACAAAATAAGCAAAAAGAAAAACAAAAATGGAACTGAATTACAAAATCAGCATGAAATGAACAAAAATAATCCAGAAAATAAAAAAAACTGGGCAAAATAATCAAGTAAATTAACAAAATTAATAAGCTAAGCAACTAAATGAGCAACAATCTACAAAAATTATCACAAGAATGAACAAAATAAGTAAAAAGAAAAACAAAAAAGGAACTGAATTAGAAAATGAGCATAAAATGAACAAATAATTAAGTGAACAAAATAAGCAGCAAAAGCTGAACAAAAAAAAAACAAAATGAGTAAAAAACAAATCAGTAAAAGTGAACAAATTTAGCAACGTCAGTGTTAGGGGAAAAAAATTATGTAAGTTTAATAAATAGACAAAATAACCATCAAAGTAAAAAAGAAAAAAAATGGAACAAAACTACGAAATGAGTATAAAATGAACAAAATAATCCAGAAAACGAACACAATGGGACAAAATAGTCATGTAAATGAACTAAATGAATAAACTATGCAACAAAATGAGCAAAAAGCTACAGTTATGAGCACAGAAATCAATCAATCAATCAATCTTTATTTGTATAGCACCAACCATAATCGCCGATTATCTCTAGGCGCTCCACAATTCAAGGCCGAAATCTCATCAATCAATCAATCAAAATGAGCAAAATAAGCAAAAAAAATCAACAAAAATGGAACTAAGTTACAAATGAGCATAAAAATGAACAAAATAATCCAGAAAATAAACAAAATGGGACTACTGTACATAATCAAGTAAATTCCAAAACATAAGCAAGCACAAATGAACAATATAATCTAGAAACCGAGGGAAAATGAATGAACACAATAACCAATAACAGTTGTTGGGGGAAAAAAACAACAATAATGCAAGTTTAATAAATGGACAAAATAACCAACAAAACTAACCAACAAAACTGAGCATTGATTGCAGTATATTTCGCGATAATAAATTCCGCATTGTGAAGTGAGTAGCTTTGTATGGGATCGTTTTTTATTCTTACTCACATATTTATGCTTGTGAGTATGTACTTCTGCTTCTACTTGAGTCATTATAAAATACTTTTACTTGGCTCGCGTTTACCCACCGCTGCCTGCGAGCGCCGCAGCTCGCCCGTCCTTCACTTGACCCCATCGTGCAGGTTTTCCTGATGAAGCACGTGTCACGGACGGCGCGTTGCCACGGCGCCCATCAGAAGCAAATACGCTCCTCCGTGCACTCGCCAAACATGCTGATTCAGTGCACGCTGTTAGACATGAGAGATGAGGCATTTATTGTCGCACACACTCCGGAGACAACCATCACTGAATGAGACGCTTTATCAGAGGACCGAGGTGGGGCCACATTTCATCAGCTGCAGTCATACACTGGAGATGTTTATCTGCTCCAGGATATATGGGCATGTCACCTGGACAAGCCCCGGCTGTTAACAGCTGAGATATGAGCCTTTCTTATTTCACGCACACAAAACAGAAGGGCATCGTGTAGCGAAAAGGTCACGGGTCTTGTACAGTGTGAAGGGTATGCAATTCCATCTGTATAGCGCCAATCATAATCACTGATTATCTCTAGGCGCTTCACAATTTTTTGAGGCTGAGACCTCATGAGAATCATTTGCATTCACAACTATGGACAATTTAGAGAAACCTATTAATCTAGTACAAGTTTTTGGTTGTGGGAGGAAGCCGGAGAACCCACGCATAAACTCTTTTTTTTCGGTGGTTCTGGCTTCAGTAGTTTTAACATATTTTTACACACTCCTTTAAAAGGAGACATATTGTGCATTTTCTTGACCCGAAGATGTTACAAATGTAGTTTTATGCTTCAACATCCCTATCGGTGTTGTTTTCTTTTCCCTTCACTGAAATGTAGCTGAAAAAAAAAATCTGTTTCAGTCGCTCCCTGCCCCTCAATCTGATTGGTTGTTTGGTTTTATGAGTAATAGCACTGTCAGACCAATCAGAGTTCACAGGGTGTGGCTTATGTGGCTTCACACTTAATGTATATAATGTATATAATGTGTATATGCTGTACAGTGCTGGTTATTCTCACTATTATGCTCATTGTTATTATTATTATTATTATTATTATTATTAGTGTTGTTGTTGTTGGCCTTTCAATACGAGTGCACCTTAATGTCAAGAAAAATTCTTTGTATGTGTAAAACATACTTGGCAGTTAAAGAACATTCTGATTCTGATTCTGACACTGGTAGGGACTGGGGCGATGGGAACCATGCTGAGAGCTGACCTGAGTCCAAGTGGGTGGGGCCTAGGCCTCAGGTTGAGGTGATTGACAGGAGATGTGACGTCACATCTGAGGGAGAAAGTAAACTGTGGGCTTTCAGTCGGATTCAACTGAACCAGATCAGAAAAGCTCTGTGCACTGTTTGTTCTTGAACTGACTGTTTTGATACTGTAACATTATTTTAAGGCCCAGGAGCATTTTTTTAATCATGTTAAAAAGCACAGAAACTTGATTTTTATGATGTTTCCTTCAAAGAAATCCCTCAAGAATCCAAAAGAGCACATTTTAAGCAGAGCCTGTCTGTGTTTTCTGTACAGTAAAACAGCTCAGGTGCAACATTCCAGCAATTTGGGCCACAGATGAAAGCCATGTGGTAAAGATTTGTTTTTGGGCTTTTTATACTTAATTGGTAGAGATAGCGGAGAGAGACAGGAAACATGGGAAGAGAGAGTGGGGAGTGATGTGCAGTAAAGGTCCCTGAGTTGGATTTGAACCGGAAACAGAGCAGTTAGGCCTAAATAAATATTGACTGCATCAATACAAACTAAAATCACTTCTCAAGTTTCTACTCCCCGTGATTGCAGAGGTTTTCTCCAGGTACTCCATTTTCCCCTGCACTTAGAAACCATGCACTGTGCGTTGCTAATGTGGCAGCAAGATTCATTTTCTGCAAGGGATTAATGTAGTATAAATAAATAAACAAACATAACTTGAAAAATTATGAACAGCTTTGGATGGAATATGTCAGAAATGGCACAAGGGCCAATCGATTAGATTGTGGGAGTGATCCGGATCATCATCTGGATCCAGGAGATTTTAAAGGATTATTCAACATTGTGAGATAGTTCCAAATTCAACATCTGCCGTATAATGCCATACATAATGGCCATAAAATTTAGCCAAAACACATACTATAGATAACAGCATAATAGATTCTATCAAACCACAAAGTTTGATCCAGATATGGACAATATCTCTCATATAGTGATCCAGAATGCTTATGTTTATACGAAAATATCTACTGTAAGGTAGTAAATAAAGCCATAGACATGAAACTGACTCCAAACTGTGGACAGTCTGCTGATCCAGTAATGTGTCCATGGATTTAACATATCGTCAATATTTACAGAGGTAGATCTAGAAGAAAGCCAACATTATTTATCATGAGTAACTATTAAACTAATACTTATATGTATGTGATTCCAGCTGCTCATGGCAGGCTTTCAGGGTCAAAGAATCCAATAATGAGCATCATTTGTTTCATTTAATTTCCCAACAAACACATGAAGGGACACTGAGCTGCCGTGGTGGAGGTCTGTGCTTTGTAGTGTTGTACAATTTATCAAGGGTAAAAATCTGATTATAACATCATTATTGCTGTAATTGATTGTAATTTACTTACAGCCCTGATGTTAAATTACCCTGCTGTGTTACAGATATTGAATGGTTTCTTTTACTGTACAGTGGGGACAATAAGTATTGGGAAATGTAAAAATGTGCAAGTTCACCCATTTAAAAAGATAAGAGAG
>JAQQAE010020638.1:0-10638 GCA_029823295.1 Pseudamia nigra | reverse complement strand
GTTTTCACTGAACTGCAATCAGTGGGAAGGAATTCAGTGAAATCACCTGCTGAAGAGACTGGTTGGAAAGAAAATGTTTAATGTCTCGGCCCTTTGTGGCAATGATTGGACACCCCTGTTGTATATATTAGTTATATATTAGACTATATATATATAAGTTAGTGATCAAAGTTAATTGAATGTTACCCATTAGTTTCTGAAGAGCTGGTTTGATGCCAATCAAGTTGTGACTTCCTGGATGACGTTTTGGAGCCAGACACACAATAATGTCCCGTATTTTCAGGGTTATATGTCTCCAAAAAATGCATAATGAAGAAGAAAAAAACATGTATGAGTAGCTCAGGAGAACATGTCGCATTTGTTCGAGGAACACGCATCAAGCACGCGGCCCGGCGGCCAGGTGGCCGTGCACTTGACGCCAGAAGCGAGACCTCACGGCTCGCCTCCCTGTCTCACCGGGTAAGTGACGGCGCCGACACATTCGGTGTTAAGCTGATTGGCAGGTATGGTTGTTACCAGTAATGTCTACATTTTAAATTGTAGATGCAGGTACACAAGCCTGCAGTGACGTCTAGCGGGTATCAGTGTGACAAACAATGAACACTTGAAAAAAATGGTATATATGTCGCTCCGGTGTATTTGTCGCTCCCTTAGCCAGACTATGCAAAAAAATGCGACATTTAATCCGGAAAATGCGGTAACCATATTTGGATGAATGACAGATGTTTATGTGATAGGTTTTGACCATGTTGTTCAGCACTACTTGACATAATTCAGTGGCTGCATATTACAGTATGTGTGTTTAAACACTTATATGTACCTGAAAGCATCTAAATTACCATCTCAAGAAACTGAATAATCAAAGAGTTACAGTGTGTTCTCCTAAAAGGCACACTTGATGAAACTCAGACTCAAGGAGACAAACTGTTGGAAATTTAAAGAATGTCTCACAGCACTTAACCTTGTTTTTCTTATTTTAGTCATGGCTCTTATGAACTCTTGTAAAAACAGACACGCAAGATTAAATCATTTACTTGAAAATTGTCAGTCTAAAAAATAATAAAAATAAATGTAGGTCACATTGGCAGTCTGTTCATTTTCTCTCTATTGTGGAATTCAAATTACTTGGCAGATACTGATTTGTGTCAAATGCTGAAGCAATTTTACACTCTGAACTAGAAAATGTTGATATCTGCATTTAATTTGTATAGAACGAATGCAAAAAACACAGTAAAGGTGAAAAATCTTTTAAAAAGGAAAAGCTTGTGGCACCTGACCCGCATGACTTTTCAAGCCAGAAAACATATTACTGTGTGAAGGTTGCATTCATTTTGAGTGATGAGTGAAGATAGAGCTGTACAAAAACACCTAGAGGCTAGTCCCTCATTTTATTTTATTTTTGGAGCAGTCTGAATGAATCCAAACTGTATCTAACAGCAGGTCTCTGCTCTGAACTCAACACTGCTGGAAGGAGAAAAAAAGCCATAAATGGAAAACAGAAAATTGCCTGCAGCTGTTTCCCTTGGTCTACAATCGAGCTTTACACAGATGTAAGCTTTTCCACTAATGTATCAAAACTGAGCAGAGAATTAAATAGGTTCTCCGACTTTTGTGCTGAAATCAAGTGGCTGTTTCTGTTTTGACCACTGCACTTGTTGCTCAGTGCAGAAGATGAGTTTGTTGTGTTCAAGTGCAAGTTTTGCTGAGATGCTGTCAGAGAGGCCGCATGAACATATGCATATAATACACTAGAATGGCACTCCACCAAGATCCATTGTGCACTCAACTGAAAATAATACATTGAAAATATCATAGATACACTAAAATGATTCATTCATTCAATTTGGTGGTATGTTCAAGTCTCTGGCCCTATTTGTTACTGCACAACAGATGGAAAAAATGGAGATTTTCATAGAAAACTTTCCTCTACAATGTATGTATGTAGAGTCTGCATACATGTCCTTTTCATCTACTGTAGATCCATACATTACACGCTATTATACAGTATATGCCTATGTCCATGTTCTATGTTTACAATGCTACTCCCCATACTTTTTACTTGTGCATCAGGGATAAATAAAGTGCTTTGAATTGAACTGAAACACATTGAAATTATTTGCTGAGACAATGCTGAAAATGTTGAAAATTACCCTATCTTGTGATGTCAAAGAAAGTGATTTTTAAAAGATCCTGGAGCAACCATTTTACCTGGATCAGACCAAGCTCTACCCTTTTACCAAATTTTGTGGAAATCGGGACAGTAGCTTTTGCATAATCCTGTTAACAATCTAATAGATTTGGTGAACATTTAACCTCCTAGGCACAGGTAAAAATGGCCCAAGGCTGTGTGTACTTGAGGTTTTGATGCGATTTCCAGGCAACTAAGAAAGGTTTTCATGGTCAAAACAATGACAGATTGTATAATACTGTTCATACTGGAACAAATAGTCACTTGGAGGGGGGCTGAATTCATGGAGGTCATAATCATGCTCTTTGAGTTTTTCTTCACCAGTTTTATTCAATTGTACAAAGTGAAAAAAAGAAAATAATGTCAAAGTACATAAAATCATAATTGTAGTTAATATATTAATTATTTTGTGATTTTTATTCTGTTCCCTCGGTCAATGAAATTGTTTTATTGTTTTCTTAAATAAGAACTTAAGTAGCAATCATTTTACCTTTTGTCTTTAATGCTGCTTTTATCTTGTTCCATCTTCTGACATCTTGACATTGGTAAATTTCATTCATGTCCTGTTGTGTCTTGTTGCTCTTCTCATTTTACCATTTTAGAATTATTTCAAACCTACAATAACCTTCGGCTGTCCTCAACATTCAAAAATCCAACTTTAAACTTAAAACAGCTAACTATCTGACATTTGTCACGATAATTATTTTATCGACTGATGGTAAAATGTAGACTATGAAAACAATTTTGTCTGTGTTGCTCAGTTACACACAATAACACAAATGCCTTAAAGCTTACTGCTGAAACAGATAAAGAAATCAATTTTAAGATTTAGCTGGCGGGGCTCTAAATAATAATGTTCTTCATGGTTATATCAGTTTAAATGTGGTACTTAAAACTTTCAAGCATCATATGTCTGGATTTTTTACATTTCCGTGTTGATTAAACATGTTCCACGCTGCATTCCTTCCACCTTCACTGAAGCTCATGTGGCCTTTAGGCTTTTAACTGCCGACAGGGATGATTGTGAATGAGTGCATGTCTGTGTCAGTATACTGAAGGACTGGTGGCCTGTCCAAAGTGTCTCTCTGCATTTCACCAAGTAGGCTTTAGCTGCCCATAGCCCTTTAAAAAGGATAAGTTGGAAGAGACTGTGAATAAATGAAGGGTGATGTTCTGAAAAGTTCACAGTGAACTGGAGCGTTCACAGCTGAGTGTCTGCCTGTCTCTGTCTGAGGTGCTGAAAATCTTTACGGCCAGATGAGCTCAGCGTTGCAGACATCTGTCCATGGTGCTGAAATACGGCACTGAGCTCTCAGCCAGTCAGATGCACAGGCACAGATGTGGCCAGTCAGAGTGAGTAGGAAGGAATGAAATAGGCCTGTTACTTGTGAAAAACAAATGTCTCAGAATTAAAAGACCAGCATTTTTTATGCCATGCAAGCTTGTGATGTGCTGTCCTAGACAATAAAATGAAGTTTATGTATCCCAGTAGAAAAAAAAAATTCCATATGTTATGTTATTTCATCCATAAAGTATTTTAATCTGCTGTTTTTTTCATTAAAGATCCTTTTCTGTGTTACAGTGTGTAAATAGGTTGATAAATTTGTTTGTCAAGTTTGTTTTGATAAGATCCTCCCCTTGTTGGGTGAGTGTGAGATGCTGTAATCTCATTGGACAAGGGATGTTTGCTTCCGCCTCCTACACTCCTCATGCACAGTTGACCTGAACATATTGATACGGAACCACACACCAGACAAAGGAAGATGGAAGGAAGAGGAAGAAGGAAGATGATGAAAACGGAGTTTGAATGGAGAACATTACATATGAGTAAATGTGGATGAATTTGTCCCTGAAAAGTTTCCGAAGCTGCAGAGGTGATCAGTACTCTTTTGATATAGTTAAACTACTTTGCAGTTTCCTTGTTTAGGTTTTTGAGACAATGTGAACTTTTCCTCCTTGGATAAAGACTTAGTGAGCTATCCCAGAATCAAACCATTTAAGCCCTCAGAAGAGGATTCCCCCTTCTGTCCTTTCATTGATCCACATGGTAAAACCCCACGACAGTGCTGATGTACTGTATATTGTGTGCACCTATAAAAGATAGACCCATGAGAGATTGACCTATGAACACATAGCCCCACAGACGTACCTGACTTGTGTCCTGACGACTGACTAGTTCATGTTAAGAACATATGTTGAACAGAGGAATGAAACGAGGCAGTCCAGTAAACTGTCAGAGTAGATAATTTATTTCTAAATGAAATACACATCACTGTGAAACAGAATTGGAGGTTAAAGCAATCTCTGATGATATCAGGATGAAATGAATGTCTGATGATGACACATTTTGGCAATTTTTACTCTATGGATAGCTCAAACAGACTGTCAGAACAGAAGACATTGAAGTGCCACTTGCAGCTTAATTTTCCGTTCAATCTTGGAAGGATATCTGCCACATTGAAAAAAGTGTGATAACGAGAGTCTGCTTTGTGTTTTCCTCTCATTTCAAATGTACTTGTTCTGTGGTTGACATGCACAGAGCAAATGGAATGTGATTAATACCGCTCATAAACTCTGCAACATCCTGTTTTGAATGTGGCCATCAACAAGCAAAATGCACACGTGAGAACTCTACACCAAAATGATCATAAACATCTGTATGATTTGTTTCTCCTTCTGCTACTACTACATCTATCATAGTATTAAACATATGAAAATGCTTTCCTATTCTAAAGTTTAACCAATGAGCACTCTTCCTTCAGCTTTCAGGCCTTACCATGACAATTAAGTAATCACTGATGCATATGTTTACATGACAGATAATTCTCCACTCAAATAAACTGGACATAAACAATGAAGCCACACAATATAATACAGTGTGTTTATTCTAATCATGACTTGAAATACACTGGCTACAACATGACAAAAACATTGGTATTGTCATTTAATTTTTTTTTATCAGACGTGCCTGTAATACTTAAAGCATTAGTGCACATTTTCACTCCCTAATGGAACCATCATAAGTGCCCTTATATGAGACTCTTAGTCAATACAGTATGTGTTTCAGAAAATAAATAAATAAAAATGAAAATCATCAGCCATTAGAAGACAGATGAGGATTCAAGCCAGACAGCCATGCATTTTCATAAACATGCAGCTTCAATAGTGGTTCAAGTGGGGAGTGGAAAGGAAATGTTTTAAGTGTGTGTTTGATTCATTAATGATTAAAAACAATAAAAAGAAAAATAAAACAGAAGATCCTCTCTTGTCAGGTTAAATTCCTCCAGTGCTCTCTGCTTCTGGAAGTGTTTTGTGATGCATTCAGGTCCACTCACTTGCACTTTAGCCCTTTAAAGCCCAGCATATCTTACGTGGTACAGATGATTACTTGACCCCGTCAGTGGAAGATGTTTTTTTTCTTAAAAACTGTTGTGTACAACAACGTGAATGCAGTGCACTGACAATTCAGTAGGAGGCGGAAGGGAAGCCTTTAGAGGGGTCATCCAAAATCACATCCCAACCCGAAACCCTGACCCCAGCTCAGTTTAAACATGTATTTTTTATTGTTTTTTTTTTATTGGAGCTGAGAAGTAATACACAGGATCTGTTAAAAGTTTTAATAAATGTTACATTTTGTATGTTCTTGTTTATTAAAAAAAAACATGTGAACAATGATTTGCAACACATGCCTGATGTGTCAAATCCGATATAAACCAAAACTCAGCTATACAAAGAATTTTTGTATATATTTTTTTTCACTGGTTTACAGTTCCAACAAATCCTTCAGTTTCGAAGAACTAGAATTTTCCAGCAATTTTTAGTCATTCAGCCTTTTAAGGGATAGCAGGACTAGCATTAGCATTTGTGTTTTGTCATTGTGCCAGTACTGATTTGTTAAGCTCTATGTATTCTACCCTTACGTCTGTTAATGCATGCATGTGTGATGTGCATGTGGATCCAGCTCACATGTCTAAAAAGATGGCTGATACACTGGTTGCCTCTGACAGATGTAGCTGACAACTGAAATCTCCATGTGTGTTTATGTGCATCATTGTGTATGTAATGTGCACAACCTCTTATTTAATTTCTGGAATGTGTGTGAGCAAGAGATGGGTGAGAAAGGTTACAGCACTTAAATTCTGTCTGTGAATGTTGAACTGCACCAACACACACATGAACACATTAATAATATCTAAGCTCTGACATGATTTCTCACTACTGCAAGATCGCAAATTTGTTGCTCTCAAATTCATATTCAGCAGGAGCGTGTGCTCAGCAGTGTGTGGCTGGCTAAATATTCAGTGCTAAACATTTTATTATTGGTCTGCTAACTCATCTGTACCTGCCAAACATGCATGCATGAAAATCAACTGAGTGGAGTGAAGCTTTAGGCTCTGCTGATGCGGCACTTGGCATTTGACAAGGAGAGGATGTTCTGTCAGAACTTTCAGCTGAAGTGCATGGTGTCATATTTTCAGTTTTACTGATGTTGATGGTTTTATATATAATGAATCTTAAAATCTCCATATTACAGCTGCGAGCAGCTCCTTTCCTGTAACTATGCCATTTCACAGGATCCATAAAGCTTGATTGATTAGCATCGCTAATTTCTGCAGTGGGAACAGTTTTAAAAATCAGACAACAAGGGAAGTCGTACCAAATACTGAAGATAACATTCAAATGTGCAAAATGTATGTTGTAATTAGGCTGTGGGTCAAAAAGTTTTGGAACACAAACCTGGACGTGTGCTTGTCCAAATTAGTCGATTTGTTGGAGGTGCATTATAATTAAAAAGCAATATCTCTGGTACTCTTTGACAAAATGTTGCTAAACTTGGCATAAATATTCACTTGATACAAGGATGATGTGCAGTGCTGACAAAAGTCAGAGGTAAATGTCCCTGTTTCACACTGTCAAATGTAGCATGCAGGTTCACTTAGACTGGTGGATGAAGTGGATGGCAGCCAAGAGTCAAGGTCCTTGTAACTTCACAAACCAAAAAGTGGACCCATCTGATTGAACTTAAGTTCCTCATTTATATACTGTTGTACTGTAGTATTTACTGACACTACAGCTCTAATCGTTAAAGAAGCAGCAACTTATATAAATATACTCACGGGGTTTAATAACACACCACTATATTTTTGGCCCAGTTTAGGAGAAGTTTTTTTCAGTTAATAAAACTAGTTGTACAAATGCATGTGTGGTTGTCTTTATAATAATTCCAAACATGTGGGATTTGGTCATATCTGACTGATCATTGTGAGTAGTTCTGTGTCCTAAAACACAATCTCTCACACACACTCAAGCCAGAAATGTAAGCAGTAATGTAAAGATGTCAACAATCCGGATTTTATTTTCTACTTTACTACTTATCACTAATTTCAATACATTATAATTTGGGCAACAAAAATGTGTTTAACTGTAATATGCAAACTGAAAACTTCACATATTGTAGCAATGTTTTTAATCTCGTTGTACCTTGTATAATGACAATAAAACTATTCTAATCTATTCTAATGTGAGGCCAAGCAAATCATAGTCAGTATACTGAGGCATATCTTTGTACAGTAGATTATTGTTTGTCAGTAGAATCCATCACAAAGCCACTGTCAGCCAATTAAAAATGCAGTGAAGCTGCCAGAATCAAACAATGCTAAAGAATGTTGCAGCATTCTAGGCACATTAAGTCACAGAGTTGCAGGATGTAGAATGAAAGTCACATGTGACAGTAGGAGGGTTGACCGTTGCATGCTTCTCAACAATAGGACAGTGATTGCAATAAGCAGGTTGTTCAGTAATGTGCAATTTTTTGCAAGACAAACGTGCTCTCAGATTAGTTTTATAGTCAAAATTACTGCTGCAACAGGGCGGAGATATTTCCTCCTGATCCAGCTGAACATAGGAAGCATTTCTGCAAAGCCATTCCAGTTCGAGTATAAGCTGTCTCAGAAAAAAAGTATAAACTTGTGAGAAAGTCTGTTTAAATAAAGAGGGTAATCTTTTCATGCCTGGCATCTCTGTAAAATTGAGGCGTATGGAAACTTTAGAAGGTTTTGGATCCTCTTTTGTTTCGCTTTCATCATTGTAAAGATGTATAAAGCTTTACTTCAGTTTTTTGCTAACAGCAGCTCTAGTATTTAAACCCCACAGACAGGGCTTGTTAATTATACATTTAGAATAAAATCAATAGTATAGTGACTTGGATTCAACATACTGTACTTACCAATAAAACCAATGTGTACAAGGTAAGGGTTATTGCTAAATCCTGCAATGAATAGCACTGTTGACTATCAGACTTAATATGATGTGTTTATGGTGCTGGATGTTTTTGTGGTGAGTGTATTTTTTAATGTACTGGACTTTTGTGTATTTCAATTTGTTCATCCAGTATCCTGTACTGTAACAGCAGAACACAAAATGTTAATGATCATCAGATCCTGATGATCAGGTGCAAATAAAGTGACCCATTGCGCTTTGGATAAAGGCGCACACTATCTTTTCCATTTGGAAAAGATGAGCTATGTTTCTCACAGAAGATGAGAAACATAGCTCGTCACAAATCACCAGGCCCAAACAGAACCTGCAGATTTTTCTTGCATGTTATATTATCAATTACTAGTAAAAAAAAATATCCTGTGGAAAATCCACAGTTTTCACTGGACTCTCTGGGTGTAGATTTCATGTGGGGCTGCTCATCACTACTTCCAGATACATCTCAGTCATTTTTGACCTTCCAAAAATGCAGATGAAGCTTAGAAATGAGTGGAAATGTACAGTAAGAGTAAACTGATACACTGTCCAACCAAATCACCCACATGAGAAAGAAATGATGGAGGCCTTAAGTAATTGTTCATACAGAGGATGCAGCGGCCCAGGACCTGTGACTCATGATCTGCACACTGTTCAGTAAGTTTAAATTGATCATCTTGTTGACATCATGGCAAATGTCCAGTGGATCTTTCTGACTTTAATCCACTCGTGTTTTTACAGATTTCGATCCAATGCAGGGCATGACTTGGTCCCTCTGACCCTGTAGATATAATCGCAACATGCACATCTCTCTCACACTCTGTCTGGTGTATAAGCTGCACATATACATTATAAGCTTAAGTTTGTAAATATGAGGTCACTGTCTTTATGGTCCGAGGTGCGGTTTTGCCACAGAATCAGAAAAAACTCCAGAGCCTTTCACTTTTTGCAATTTCTGAAGTTTCCTTAACAAACTAGTCTGATGTGCTGATGAAACACTAGACTCTAATATAAAGCAGGAGCGAATTGTGCTTAGGTTCAGCACTTTGTGGGCAATTTTGCACCTCCATATCATTAGTGCTAAATCTTTAGAGAATAGGTCACAAAAAGGCTGCAGGTGCTGAAGCTATTCCCAGTGCAGTTAGCAGATGTAGTCCAATCTCCATGGATCTGGCCGTTAGTTTCGATGACAGTTTGCACAGCCATGGAATTCTCTCACTAAATTCATGAGGAAGTCACCTGGAACTGTTTGCTTTGATGTGTTTTAGACCATCTGTTGTCTTGTGCAGCAGAAGGGTGGGTACAGAGTCAATAGCTTTATTGGTGCTACTACAACAACTGTACAAATCTCATGAGGGACATCCCAGGAAAGGAAAACCATGAGCTACTATAGAGGACTGGTTTAATAGAATTACTAGCCACAGAATGTGGAGACAGTACTGATAAGAACCAGTTGCATCATAGTGTTTGATGGTTGTGGTGACTGCACTTTTTTGTTTTTAGATTGACTGACCTTCATTTCTTAATCTAATGATGGACTGCCTTTTCTCTACTTAAATGAGTATTTCTTCTTTTCTTATTATACAGCAGTCTCTGTATAGTCTTGAGGTCTCGGCCTTGAATTATGAAGCGCCCAGAGATAATTGTTGATTATAATTGCCGCTATATGTACAAATAAAATTTAATTGAACTGAAATAGCACTAATGGGACTATTGACTGTACAGACCTTTCCTCTGCACAAGACAAGTGATGGTCTAAATTACATTAAAAAGTCAAGAAATGACATAACTCAATTCTTGACATGGCACACGTGATTTGGAAAGTGTTCCAGATAAATCTGATGAGAGAATACCATGAGTGTGCAAACTAGAATGTGTCTACTTCGGACAATCTACAGTATACAACATGTTCTGGGTTGTTGAACACTTTTTGTTTACTACATAATTCTATACTTTTTCTTTCAGGTTGGATGTCTTCAGTATTAATGTACAATGTTAAAAATAATAAACATGAAAAAAAAAACACTGAAAAAGGTGTGTCCAAACCTTTAAATGGTAGTAGGTAAACAGGAAATTTACACAGCAATTAGTTCAGAGGGGTGGAGGGTCAGGGGGGTTGCAATGTATTTTTTATACAGCGTATGAACGCGCATTGTGTTCTGTGTCCTGATTGGCTAAAGGAGAACCCACGCATTGTG